>PVKC010001303.1:0-52139 GCA_004027635.1 Crocidura indochinensis | reverse complement strand
ATGTATTTGCTTCTTATGACATTATTGAGAATGTATGAGCAAAATGGCCTTAAATAAGTTGATAAAGCATAGCTAAAAATCTAACTTTGTATAAATATTTAAAACATTTTAGTGTGAAAAACATGATTTGTAAATTTAATGTAAGTAGCCTACTTGTAGTAATGAGCTTGTTATATTTTCCTATTATTAAAGATTACTCTATTTATATAGCAACATATTTATGGAGAATTAATTTTTTCAAAATAAAAGGAAGTAGAAATGTGTGAAATTGTCATGAGTGCCTAATTCTTACAAGGAAGTTACACTCCATCTTTATTTACAGAGGCAAAAAAGATTATGAGACTTACAATAATTGGAGAGAGAACTTCTTTAATTATAGATATTTTCACTATAATTTCAGAGGAAATACCACACAATTACATAAACACTAAATATGATATCTTTTTAATTTGCATAGTACATCATTAGATCTATACTCTGAAATAAACCAGAGCCATAATTACATGTACGTTTGAAGTTAATACCTAATCTTTTCAATAAATACAACTGTCTATTATTTGTAAATATTTGAATATCAGCATTTTCATCATTAAAGAATGGTGGGGCTTTTGAGAATTATTTATAACCCATTATCCCCTGATAAAACATATGATTTTTAGTAAAAGAGAACTTTTTTTTAAAATTCTTGCTTTCATGTAGAATTTCTATGTGAAATGTGTTACTATGTATAATCTATAAAATATATTTAAAATTCTATTTTCAACTCTAATTCATATGCTTATCTATTTAGAAATTCTATATGCTGATGAGGCTTTAAGGTTCAATATGTATTACTAATATCATTTTCTACAACATAAAATTTTAGAACAGCCAGATCAAATAATTGATTTAGTTACCTAAATAATTTACCACATTAATTCCTCTTTGAAAAGATGAATAGCTTTTAGGCAGAATAAAAATAATGTATTTCCTTTTTTAACTTATTACCCTAGTAAATGTCCTTTGACCTTCTACTGTGACAAGGGCATAGGAAATCACACATACATTAGAATAAACACTACCTGAAGAAATTAGAGAGATAGGACATATCTAAAATATATAGAAAAATATGTAAAGATACATGTTTTAAAACACAAGAATAAAGACATTTAGAATATGTGAATCTACAAAAAACAGTCAAGAGTTAATGAAACAAAGGTATTTAGACCTTCTATGCTTCTCATTAATTTTGACTTGGTAATATAATATCTAATTTCTTCCTTTAAGGAGAAAATAGAAGCAATGGAAACTGAAGTTCCCAAAGCTTGAATAATAGCATAACTGGTAGGACATTTGACATGCTGCCAACCCAGGTTTGATTTCCTGCATTTTATATGGGCCACTGAGCCTGCCAGGAGTGATTTCTGAGAGCAGTAAGAAGAAATTCCTGAGTGCACTGGGCTGGGTATGGCACCCAAAGAAAACAAAACAAACAACAAAATACCTGAAGTTTCATTACACAGCAACACCACTTTCAGTAATACCTTTATACCCACCCACGCCATACTAATTTATCACCAATGACCTATTTTTGTAGCCAAGGCTAATTTCTTTTTATTTTTTTTTACTGGAATTCATTGTCATCCTTTATAAGGACTTGATCCTTCTTTAATTTTGCATCTTCACTTTTTTCCTTACTTTTGCTCATACTGATTAGCATACAAAATATTTTCTTATTTATTTTATGAAAACAAAGAAGGGTAAAATATGCTTGGTTTTATTTTTCTACATCATGCATTATTCTCTTCATTAAAAACATTCACCTCCTTTTTCCCATTTGTCATATCCAAAAGGATTTTCCTCTTCCTCCTCCATCTCCTCCTCCTTCTTCTTCTTCTTTTCTTCTTCTTCTTTTCTTCTTCTTCTTCTTCTTCTTCTTCTTCTTCTTCTTCTTCTTCTTCTTCTTCTTCTTCTTCTTCTTCTTCTTCTTCTTCTTCTTCTTCTTCTTCTTCTTCTTCTTCGTCTTCTCCTCATCTTTTATCTTTCCTTTCCATTTTCTTTCACTTTCTTCTTTCCTTCTTTCTCTTTCCTTTTTTCTTATTTCTTTCCTTCTTTCTTTTCTATCTTCCTTCCTTCCTTTTTTCCTTCCTTCTTTTCTTTCTTTCTCTCACTCTCTTTGTCTCTCTTTCTCTCTTTCTTTCTCTCACTCTCTTTGTCTCTCTTTCTCTCTTTCTTTCTCTTTCTTCTTTCTTTCTTTTTCT
Organism: Crocidura indochinensis; assembly: GCA_004027635.1. Lineage (NCBI taxonomy): Eukaryota > Metazoa > Chordata > Mammalia > Eulipotyphla > Soricidae > Crocidura > Crocidura indochinensis. The sequence continues at coordinate 49,899 of PVKC010001303.1, read as the reverse complement.
TTTCCTTTTTCTTTCTCTCTTTCTTTCTTTCTTTCTTTCTTTCTTTCTTTTTCCTTCTTTTGTTTTTGTTTGGTGGTTAGATTGAGGAGAGTTGGGCCACACTCAGTGGATGAGCTCAGGACCAAACCCTGGCTCTTTACTCAGGTGTGACTTCCGGTGGTACTCAGGAGGTGATGTGTGATGCCAGAGATTAAACCAGGATCAGTTAAAAGCAAGACACTTAACCCTGTAGTATCTCTCTAGCTCTCTAAAAGAGCATCTCACTATTAATTTTTTCAGACTTATACTTTTTTTATTTTATTAAGATCAATGTGAATTACAAGTCTTTCACAATTATATTTAAGATACATAATGAGAGTGAATTAGGGCAATTCCTACCACCCTGTTGACCTCCCTTCACCCCTGTTCCCAGCATGCATCTCATACCTCTATCCTTAGCCCCCTGGACTGCTAGTGAACAGGTCACTTGTAAATCGCTTGTTGAGGTTTGGATCTCTCGATTCCATTAGCATTAACTTTGTGTTGGGTATTTAGGTCTGATCATTTTTTTATTTTCATTCAATGCTCATGAAACTTCTTTGCTCCTGGTGCCATCCACTTTTTTTTTCTCAGTTTGTAGAAAGACATAGATATATGAGGCAGAACAAGATGATTCATGTTCTATGGTTCTGATTTAAAAAAGAAAAAGGAAAGTGGGTGTGATCCCTAGAAACTATAAATATGAATTTTAAAAATGGAGCTGGTATGAAGAGTTTTTTTTTTACTCTCAGGTTCAATTATGAACAGGTCTGGAGCCTGTAGTCGGGCTCATGACATTATGCTTCAACAGTGGAGACATCTTGTATTTCTTAGGTCAAGGGGATTTCCTTGCTAATTTTCCCAATACTTGATGTGCCTATGCAAAAAAAATCTCACTATTATTGAGATGATTTTTATAACTCAGGAAACTTATTTATCAACATAATTAAAAATAACTTCTTACATACATACTTCTCCAGTCTTCATTAATTTCTACCTATTTAAAGCAAAATAAGAATTTGATCACAGTTATTTGAAACACTTTATTTTTTGGCTTCCGGTTTATATCTTGTCTCTCCTTAACTTTCTATCTCCTTCACATTCTTTACTATTTTTCCTCATCACTTATCTATGTTCAGTGCCAGAACACAATAGACTAGATCACTTTTTATGACTATTCACCCTCATTACTTAAAAATCTCATTCAATCATCTGGTTTGAAATGTAGCCCTCAAGTTATTGTTATAATTTGAAGTTGTACTACAGAGTCATTGTGATCAAAACATCATGGTAATGGAACAGATGACTTTCTGACCAGTGTGTCAAAATAGGATATTCAATGACAAACACTCAAGTATAAAGTGAGCTATTTTTGACAAAGGAGCCAAGAACATGAAATAGAATAAAAGCAGCCACTTAAACAACTGGTGTTGGGACAATTGCGTAAACACATGTAATAAATTAAAGCTATATACTTACCTCACACTTGACACAAAGTCAACTTCAAGTGGATACAAGTGATCAAGAGATTCAAGAGATCTGATCTTAAGATCAGACTTGAATCTACAAAGTACATTGAGAAAAACAAGGCAGAATGCCCATAACTTAGGCTTCAAAGAAGTTTTTGATGATATGATGCCAATAGTAAAGGCAACCAAGTCATGACTATATAAATGGGACTTAATCAAAATAAAAAGTTTCTGTGTGGGAAAAGAAACATGGGCTAAAATTCAAAGGTAGCTGAGTCATAGAAAATATTTTCTCTCAACACATTAGACTGAGGCTGGACATCTAGGATATACAAAATACTCAATGATTAATCTTCCCAATTCTAAAAATCCCATCAAGAAACAGGTAGAGAAAATGAACAGACACTTCTCTGAGGAAGACCAACAGATGGCCAACAAGCACATAAAAAATGCTCATCGTCATGTATCATTAGGGAAATACAAATCCAGATGACAATGAGATATCATCTTAAGCCACTGAGGATGGCACATACCAAAATACTAAGAATAATCTGTTCTTAGTGGGGGATGTTGTGAGAAGGAACACTCATCCACAGCTGGTAGGAAAGCTGTCTTTTCCACTGCTATATAAACTGTTTTGAGGGTTCTCAGTGAACTCAGAATTGAGCTTCCATATGAAACAGCAATTCCACTTTGGGGTATCTAGCACCAGGACAGAAAAACATTTCTTCAAAAGGGTATATCACACATCACTATTTATGTTAGTACACAGTATAATAGCTAAGAGTTGGAATCAACCTATATATTCACTACATATGTAGGTGATGTGTATATATGTACATATGTATATATCCTTTACAGATATAAGGGTTGAAATCAGTCCTACATATCATACTCATCTGTCCAACAATGGACTAGTGATTTATGAAGATATGGTACATATATAAAACATAAACATATATACTAGTTGTAATGAATGGTGCAGCCCTTTAATTCACTGCAACATGGATTTAACTGGCAAAGTTTATATTAAATAAAGTAAGTCACAAGAAGAAGGATAAATACAGGATGATATCACTGAGAAATTATAACTGGTAGTACTCAGGGTACCAAATTAGATGCTGAGGCCACATAGAAAGTAAGCATCCTATCTGTTGTACTATGTCACCAGCCCTGAGTTCAATCATTTTTTTCAGGTAAATTTTCTGATGTTCATTTAAATTTTTCTTCCAAGGTTGATGATAGCTATTTTATTTCCATCTCCAAAGACATATTATAGTATTGGAAAAATGTCAAAATATCTTGGATCCATAGCTGAAGGTTGAACTCTTAAAAAGTTCAGAAATTTAAAAGATCAACTATTCAAAAATAGCTTTGGATAACTATTTTTCTCACGTTCTCTAAAAATAATAACAGATGGTATTTATTTACCATTTACTGCATGCCAGATCCTGTTCTATGTATTTTGTATGGCCTGTTCTGTTATTTCTTCATTTATATAAGTCGAACAGAAAGGTTATGTGATTTTCCCTGAGCAAATAGTAGAGCTTTTGAGTCCAGCATATTACACATAGTTCAAGTATATCAGATGCAGATGCTTTTTTGTCTTCATTGTTATGAATAAAATAATTTTTATCACCTTGAAGTAAGAGGTGCAATGTTTGTTATTTGAAATTCTTATTTCCTAAAAAACAGTTTCTCTTTTCAGTATCAACAAAACACTGATATGAACAAAGGCAATGCTTTTCTAGGTCTAAGAATATATAAAGATTTTTGGAAATAGTGATGTCTCACTCATGAAAATGTACAACGATAATAGGCAAAATGAAAAACTGTGAGAGTAAGCATGAAGATAAAAACTATGAGATCACTTACAAGCCCATAAATATTCCCCCTTTGCTGGAAACTAATTTATTAGTTGCATATGCTTCATGGGCTAAATATTAACTACAATAGCAAAACTTTTAATAACAGCAAAAACTGTGGGCTCAGGACTTTCAGTGACATAGATAATCATGTCATTCTCATGACACGGTCTATTTGGGCACCTCAAATATTTCCCAATTTGCTAAAATGGCACAGATAGAAAATTTTGTCCCCTTGTGGTCCAAGCTGAAACTGCAAGTGACATCAAAACAATGACAGCCCATCACTGAGGACAGTGTGAAGTTTCTTCCTACATAAGCATGTATATTGGGAAAGTTGTGAATATGAATTTACATAAATATGAAGATGTAAGGACTCTCTCAGTCTATAAAGAAGTGTCTAGCTTGGGCATTTGCTTTTCCTTGCTTAGCTAAGAGATTGTTAATGTTGTTGTTTCATTAATATTATTAACCATATCATTCTGAAGATTCTTTGCTACTTAGCCATGATCTAGGCATGCATCTTTTATCTTGGGAGGAAGGTTCTTCCAAGTAGTGCTCAGTGGCCACCAAAGTTACACATCTCAGTGTTTGTGGCTTTTAGATTTATTGATAACGGAACAGTAGATAACGCAAAGTAACATGTCTGTACAGGATACTTGCAAGTCATATTGTCAACCCTGAGATACTCCAGCTATTTTTATCTTGTAGAAACTTACATTTATCTTGTAAAAATAGGCATGTTGGCATATCATAGGGTTAAAATGTACTTATGTTTAATTTATTTTTGATTTGTATACATATTGTTTTATTTAGGATTCCTTGGAAAATCTTTCTCTTTCAAATATTGCACTTTTCACATTTTAATGTCATAGAAATCTATGTAAGCAACCCTAAAATATTTAGACTTTTTAAATGTACACACCCATGAATGCACATTTTCAGAGTTTGAAAGACTATTGATTTAGTTGGCAGCTATAGTGCTAACTGAAAGTGATCAGAGATAGTACTTCTTGGTCTAGCCTTCCACTGATCAATATGTGGTGTCCATTTTTGTCTCTAAATATTTTCTTGAGGTTGAATGTAATTTGGTCTGATATGGGTATGGCTGTCCCAGTATTTTTTGTTTTGTTTTCCAGTGGCTTGTATAATTTTTTCCATCCTTAACCTGTAGGGATACGTTTGAAAGATTAGAATTTAAGCAATTATGCTTTTCTGTGACTCATTAAAATTATGTAGTTTAACAATGCAATTTTGTTCTAAAATACCAGAGTTATTATTGATGATTAAATGCTATGTCTTAGTATTTTAGAGTGAGGGGGAGGTGTGTCTCATGTGGTGTTTAGGAGGATTATGCAGCTGTCCTAATATCTCTTTTGGATCACCTAAACCCAAGAAAATAAAACTCATGAATAAAATTATCTACCAGGGGTCAGAATAAAATTATAAGCATAAGGAAGCTTGCCTTGCAACATAGCAAACCTGTGCTCATTCTACAATCATTCCTGAGTCCCACCAGTAATGATCTATGAATAAAGAGGCAGAAATAATACTTGTTCACTGCCAATATGGAAAAAATATTAAAACACCACCACCAAAAACAACAACAACGAAAATCTCAGAAACCACCACCACCAAAATTATGGTTCATTTCTATCACATCTTTGTGGGAAATACAGTAGAACTTCTCCAGTCTAACAAAATATATTTATTAAAAGGTTACTCAGTGATAATGAATCAGAAATTTTGAGCCATGCCATAAAAAGTTAGTCTTCACTTAAGGACCGTGGGATTTTTTCCCCTTAGTTTTTGGGTCATACACAGGATTACAAGTACCTCTGCACTCAAATTACTCCTGGTAGTACTCTGGAAACTATCTAAAATGATGAAGTTTGAACCCAAGTTGGGACCAAGAAAGGCAATGGTGTTACCTTCTATACTATTTCTCCAGCTCCAGGAACCTGGATTGTTCATGGAAATTATCTCAGGGTTATTTAGAGATCATGTCACGTGACAACAACTGAGTACAATGGTTGTGGTCATGTGTACATTTGGCTAAAATTCAAGACGGTGTTATTTTTAGTGAAAGAAAGTAGATTAAATAAAGCCAACACTCTTCATTGTATTTTCAGCCAGAGGAAATATGAGAGTGTTACATATTTGATTTCAAAACATTACATTGATTTACTTAAAATATAAAAATGAAAGGGTCAAATAAATGTTCTTTGTCATAACAAAGCAAATAATTAGTAGTTTGAGCTTTGTTCACTTTTTAGCTGATTAAGCAATGCATATTCTCTTCTAAAAAAAGAAGAAAATGATGATATTCACTAGTTTTAATTATGTTTCATTTTTAAATCAAACTTTAAATATGCCCACTATTTTTAACCATAATGTAAAACTGGGAGATGATTAATTAGACCATCAAAAGGACAGGAATTATCTACAATACTTTCTTTTCTAGAGGAAGCATTGGCAATTTTCATGAGAGTATTATAGAAAATTTAAGTTAAACTAAACAAATATTATTTAGAAGACATCATTATCATATTTTGGAAATATGGTTATGGTAGTAGTTGTCATTTGTTTACCATTCATTACTATTGGCATTTAGGAAAAAATGTTTGCTGCCCATTCACTGGAGAACTCATAAGACAAAGTCCTTGAAAAAATTGTTTGAAATATTTATTTAATACTGACAATAGCAAAATAAACCCCACTGATTCTTAAATAAAGCAAATATTTTGCTCAGTTCAATGTTTAAGTGAGATAGACATTGCTTAAAATTACATACTTGTTTGCAGAAAAAGTATTTTATGTGTAATCAGATGCATTGTGTCACAAGAATTTCATTTTGTTTTGTTTCAGAACCAATTCAGAAGTAATCAAGGCTTACTTCTGGCTCAGTATTCTGGAAAAACTCCTGATTGGCTCTGGGGGATCAGTTGTGCTGCAAAGGATCAAATACTGTTGGTCTTGTGAAAGCAAGTACTTTATTTCCTGCACTATCTCTTGCCTGAAAATTTCTTTTAAAAATACATTATTTTAGGATATATCTACAAATTATTTGATACTTTCTTTCAATCTCCCCTCCCTTGAAAGTGGACTACGAACAATGACTTTAGTCAACAGAAAATTGCAGAAACAACTAAACTTTTTAAGAAAAGACATTTTGTTTCTCATTCTGGTGGAAGCAAATTATATGTCATGATGTAGAAACATTTACACCATCCTATTTGGATATCTATGTTGTAAGAAATAAAACCTATCGATAAGAAACAAAAAGGGAAGTTGCGTGTAAGTGTCAGCAGAAATATCTGGTAAATGTCTGTCCCTTTTACTAAATTTTGTTGTAAAGTAAAATTTTCTCTAAATATAAAGTTTATATTTTTAAAAGGTAAAGCAAGATAAGCACTTTGCCAAATATTATAGAACCAAAATCAGGAATAAAGTTTTAAAATAAAATAAAGAAAATAAAAAAAAAGTGATGCCTTCAGCTAGTGCTGAGATGAAGTTATCTTGGAAATAGATTCTCTAGCCCTGGTCAAGTTTCAGATAGCTGTAGCTTTGTATGCTGTCTTCATCTCTGCCTTCAGAGTATTCAGTCAAAACAACCAGATAAGCTGGTCCTCAATTTTTGCCCCACAAAAACTATAATATATTAAATGTTTTTTGTTGTCAGTTGCTTGTATTGTAGTAATGTATTACATAGTAATATATGGCTTAGAAAATAGCCTTTCTCAATAATATATATTACAAAGTCAGGGTGAAAAAATCCTGAAGACATGACAGCTCACAGTAGCCCAAAACACATTTTAAACTTTTTATTCCCTCTATTAAAAAATGTAAAGGAAAAAAATGTAAAGGATATTCATATGTGTGTGTGTGAGTATGTGTGTGTGCCAATAAGTTCATGAGGAATGAAAAGGAAGGCTATCTTCCCCAACTTAAATATAAACTGATAAAAATGTAGATCACTTCCTTTCTGTAATATATAGCAAAACAGATGAACAATAGAGTCTCATACATTTTTTTTTTTTTGGTATTTCACTTCCTCAGGTGTTCAACTTTTGGGATCTGGGAATCATCTCCCATAGATACAGGAAGAGGATCTTCCACTATCTTGGTGAAAGAGGCTGCCCTTGAACTCAACCAACAAATTTAACTCTGTGGGATTTATGAAAAAACACTTCCCTCCCCCTTCAGCCTGAAGTCTTTTTTTTTTCATGAAATCACTATAATAGACACCCATAGCATGATGATCTCATTATAATTAATGTGACAAAACATCAGGCTTACTCCAGTGGATTTCAGCGTCAAGGTATGTCTAGAATTATCATCCATGTTGTTAAGATAATAGGGGTTTATTTATGTTCCCCCTTTAAGTGATTCTTGGTTTCTACATTTTCTTAGCAAAGTCAGTCTTCCATAAGCACATTGTATGATAATGTAGCTGCTGCCACCACATACTTTGCCTGTATTGGACAGAACTATAAATTATCTTTGCCCTTGAAGTGTATCTTCCATTAAGAAAAAGAAATCAAACAGGAAATTAAAAATAAACGAGGAGAACAGACTAGAAGTGACAGAAAGATTGCTGGAGGACAGTGGGCACTTCTTAGTGGTGAAGATGCAAAAACTTAACAGTGAAAGTACTAGGTCAAAATCCTTTATTATCACTGTTGTAACCATATTATCTAATCTATAATGAAAGAAGTTTGGGGGACATTATATAAAAGTAAATCAAAAGTCCTCTACCTGGGGTAGTAGCGATAGTGCAGCAGTAGAGTGTTTGCCTTGCACTCAGCCAATCCTGGATGGACACCGTTTGACTCCCAGCATCCCATATGGTCTCCTGAGCCTTCCAGGAACGATTTCTTTGCAAAGAGCTAGGAGTAACCCCTGAGAGCTGCGGGGGGGTAGGGGTGTGTGTGACCCAAAAACCCAACCTCCCCAAAAAAGTGCCATACCCTAACATTGCCCAAAGGCATGAGGAAAGCATTCTTTTGAGATGCAAACTCTGAGCTCTTTGAAGATGCAGAAACTGAGGCACTACTCAGTAGCTAAAGACAATTTAGAAGGACATGGGCAGGACCATCCAAAGTTCAAGGCTTTTCCTTGGGACACACCCAGATTAACTTTTAGGTATGCTGAAAACTCCAAACCGAAATAATTTGGAGAAATTGTATATAATGTTCCCAAAACCATCCTTTCTTTTGTCTGCTTTGAAAGAAGCCAGTGCTCTTTTTGAACACTTATCTCACTCTTTCTCTCTCCTCACATTTCCCTAAATAAAATTATTTAAATAACTATATGTTACATCAAAATATGTATGCAAAATATGAACCAAATTATTTTATACATGTATTTAAAATTTATAGATATATAGAAGACTATTATGTGTGCACAAATATCTTAGGTAATGGTAAGAGCTATGAAGAAAATTTAGAGAATAGTGTGTACTGGGAAGAGTACATATCTAATTGACTGACTTTATTTACACACACATACTCATACAAAGCACAGCACATTTGCTTAACTTAAATATTTAGACTACTGTTTCTCAACCTTTATCTGGCTGTGGCTCATTTCTACCCATATTTCATTCTTGTGACTTTCCTTTCCTATCTGTTAGCTTCCTAAATCACTTGTCTAATCCTCACTGTATGTGATCTTCATCTTTCTTTCCTATAGGAACTGATTGAGAAACAAAATTTTAGACAATGTATAGAACAATAATTTTTACTTTTTCAGTGGGGATTATCTTTTTTATTTTCATACCATACCCACTGTTGCTCTTGAATCACCTGCAGTGCCCCGGGAACCAAATAAACTGCCTGGAATGGACTTGTGTCTGAAATGTATTGGTTGTATGCAAGGCAGCCACCGTTAACCACTCTATAATCTCTTGAACACTACAGTTAGTGTTTGAGGTAAACACACATAGTGGGAGCCGGGAGGTGGCGCAGGAGGTAAGGTGCCTGCTGCCTTGCCTAGGACGGACCACGGTTCGACCCCCCCGGTTCCCATATGGTCCCCCGTGCCTGCCAGGAGCGACTTCTGAGCGCATAGCCAGGAGTAACCCCTGAGCGTCACTGGGTGTGGCCCCCCCAAAAAAAACAAACAAACAAACAAAAAAAAGAAACACACATAGTAGAAGCATCTATTAAAAAGAAGCCCCACTAGTTTTCTTCTTATAGAAAGATCAGTGAGTCAATTGTGATAATTCAAATAACTCTAGCATCAAGAAGAATGATCAAAGATTATTGAGGTAGTTTAGATAAAATAATAATAACTGGACTGGAAAGGTACTATAGTGGGTAGGATTCTTTTATGTGCAAGTTCAATGTTTATGTGTGATAGGCATTGCTGTAAGATTATATACTTGCTTGTACTATACTGTTTAGAATAGAACTGAAATTACTTGCCATAGCAGTTTTGCAAGAAAAAGACAACAAAGTCACCCACATTGGAAATGAAGAAGTGAAGTTCACATTGTTTTCAGATGACATAAAACTGTATCTAAAAAATCCTAAGGACTACACACACACACACACACACACACACACACACACACACACACACACACAAGGTTCTAGAAACAACAGGCTTGTATAGTAAAGTAGTAGGCTAACAAAGTTAATATGCAAAATTTTATGGTTTTTCTATACACTATGTATATACACACCCTGCTCTATACACTATATATATATATATATATATATATATATATACACCCTGCTCATGGATTGGAAGGATTAATGTCATTAAAGTAAATTGTCAATACTTCCTAAAGCACTGTATAGATTTAATGCAATTCCTATAAAAATCCCATGACATTTTACAAAGAAGTAGATTGATAATCCTGAAATTCATATAAGCAATAAACATCCAAGAATAGCTAGAGTAAACATTGGTTAAAAAAAAGGAAAAGTGAGAGGAGGAATCACTTTTTCAAAAATTAAACTGTACTATAAAATGTAGTTAGTAAGATAGCATGGTATTGAAATAAAGATAGACCCTTCGTACAATGGAATAGACTTGAATACCCAAATTATAATACTTGAAACCTAAATGTCTACAAACAATTTCTGATAAATAAGAAAGATATATAAAGTGGAACAAGTAAAGCCTTTTCAATAAGAGGTGTTGGGAAAATGTTCAGCTACATGACAACAAAAAAAAAAATTTCCAAAACCTTAGAATTCCCCTTAACACCATGCACAAAGATCACATCAAAATGGATTAAAGCACTTGATATGTGCTATGAAACCATAAGGTACATAAAGGAAAACACAGACATACCACTCCATGACATTGAAGCTAAAAGCATCTTCAAGGATAAAACACTACTCAGGTGTCAAGCAAATAGAATCGAAGTTAAGTTAATAGGACTACGTTAAACTGAGAAATGAAAATGATACAAAGGCTATCCAAGGAATAGGACAAACTTTTTATCCAATACACATTAAATAAGGGTTAATATCTAAAATACATAAGGCACTAGTAGAACAACAACAAAAACTAGTCCACCAAAATTGAGGAGAAAAAATAAACAGATATTTCCTCCAAAAAACACAAATGGCAAAAAGATATATGTAAATATTCTCCTCATCACTAATTATTAGGGGGATGCAAATTAAATAAAAACAATGGCACAGAGACTAGCACACACACACACAAACACACACACACACACACACACACAGCAACCAGTACTGAAATGGATATGAAGAGGAAGAAACTCTCAATCTCTGTTCAAAGGGGACACATATTGGTGCAACCTTTTTGGAAAACAACATGAACATTTCACGAAAAGCTAGAAATTGAGCTTCCATATGATCCATCAATACTAGTCCTAGGGATATATCCCAGGAACACAAAAACATAATTCAAAAAAATTTTATTGGTGAATGGGGAAAGGAGAGCACTTATGGTAATATTTTTATCAAGTTGCTCTCATATTTTGTTTTGTGGTTCTTAAAAAATATATGATTTATATGTAAAGAGTTCACAGGAATACCCGAACAAAACACAATGAGAAAATATCTATTTTTTAATTATTAGAGAATAAGTAAAAACTTAAAAAATAAAATCAAATAAAAATCACTGATAGTTATAATGACAATGGCAAAAGTAACTGTTTTAACTCTTCAATATTTGGTAAATCTAACAAATTCCATTGTACAGACCTGCTTAGAAAAATTTTTCTCTCTTTATTAGTTATTTAGAAGAAAAACACAAGTGTTTTATATGTATCATAGAATGTAAAGGTAGTTTATTTGTTCTAAGAGAGAATTTCATTAAGTGCTGAATTGTAAATGAACAGGAGAATTATAAACTTTTTAGGTTTAATTAATCTGTTTTCATTACATGACTAATTATCTATGTAGCATATTATCCTTTTAGTTATTCCATTATATTTTTGAGGTAGATTATAAACATATCACTTTAATGAGATCTTAATGGCTTAAAATCAAACATTAACTGTTCTGTTAGAAAAATACTTAGACTGTTCTTTTCCTCTGAATTATAAGACATGGTTTCATCTAGTTGGGCTATAAAACTATAAAATGTCTATCTTTATACAAAAATATCAGAAATCACTTTGTACATATCTATAGAGTGTGTTTGAATATCTTCCTCTTAGTTTCTCCTTTAAAGGGTCAATACCCTATTAATATGTTACTTTAGGTAGTCATTTATCTTATTGCTAAGTAGTAAAAAGTAAATCAAAGTACTTTTAGTTAAATTATTGGATTACTGTTCTAAGCAATATATGGAAATAAAAAGGTTGGATATCGAATACGTGGATCTAACCCAAGTCAGTGGTTCCCTAGGTAAATACCCTACCCACTGTACTATCACTCTGGTTCCTTTGTTCAGAAATAAATCTTGTATGATTTTTTTCCTTGACCAGCACTTTACTTGCTTCATAATTTGTGTCTTCTATACATTCCTCAATACAAGACCAACCAACTTTCTCACATTGCTAGTCATAAATATGAAGGTCTCACTCATCAAGAAAAATAACACTATTGAATGTCTGTAGCTTCCCAAGACAACTTCATTCTTTGACATACTATGAAGAGCTCCTGGTTTCTCGACTGCCACTGGGCATTTCTGGGTATGCAGTAGGCAAAAGTTCCCAATCTGCTTCCCAGATCTCCTGACTACAGATATCTGATGGTTGATAGACCCCAGGCTAGATGCTGTCTGTCATCAAACTCACCACATAACTGTTGTGGGAACAAGTGAGGGTGCCTAGCATCAGGGGCTTCCCAAGGGCTCACCTACCTATGCTACCAAAGTACATTAGCTACAGTCAGACTCTCCTGACTGCAAAATTCATACTGCTCCTGATGAAAGTGGGAAATACTATGGTGACAACAACTGGGGACCTCACAAATTTCATCATTCTTTAGAATTGCTCAAATTGAAGATTACAGCTAATGACAAACACAGGCAATGTGAAAGTTCCCATCATAATCAACCTACCTCAAACTGGATTCAAGCACTAATATATTATAAATCTTTTAAACTCTACAGGTCCACTTAACCTTCTTTAACCAACTTTATGAAGTCCTGATTTAGAGATGGGAGCTTGGAAAAAATTATCAAACCAATAGATAGTTAATAGTGTATCCAAAGAGCTAAGATAACTAAATGAAGGATAACCTTTTCAATACATTTTGAGTAAGCTAGACAGTCATATGTAAAAGTAAAAAAAGAAAGTGAATCACTATTGTATGCCTTACATACTTTTAACTCAAATTGGTTCAAGACTAAGATTTAGCCCCCAAATTGTAAAATACATTGAGGAAATCATAGGCAAAACATGAATGTTATGAGTCTCAGTAAAATAATACAGGAGGTAAGTTTCTTGACTGAATATGGCTGGCTCTGGTTTATATCCCCAGTACAACATATGCCTCCCAAAAGCCACCAGGATGTAATCCCAAGCACAAAATAGCCTCTGAAGACCCAAAACCAAACAAAAACCAAACCAAACAAAAAATTCTCCATGATGTTAGGTTACATTAGCAAAAGAAATAACATCAAAGAATAAATAGAATAACATAAAAGGAAGACATTTCTGCACAGTAATAAAAACATTTTTAAAACAAAAAATTAAATTAAAACATATTTTCATACCCTAGCTAAAGGACTTATACCAAGACATACAGGAAACTCAATAATAACAAGAAGTAAAGTCAAAATAACAAGTAACTGTCCCCAATATGCTAGCATTGAATAGAAGCTTGGAATAAAATATGGCTATACTGAAAGTTACAGGCATCAGAACAATTATTTGTTATTACTTGTTAGAGAAATACAGAATCAAATGATAATGTGATACATCCTGATACCTGTGATAGAGGCTTATGTACAAAAGACCAGAAACAAGCATTGGCAGAGATTATGAAAGATCAAAAACTCTGATAGTTAAAGTAAGAGTATAATATTGCCCCACTTATAAGGTTAACAGTGTGGAGGTTAATTAAAGTATGTCTGCCATACAGACCTGGTTCAGCAATTTTATTTCCAGATACCTAGTGAAAGCACAGGAAAAAGACTCAAGTATATAATGCTTATAGTGGTATATTTAAAATAACCATGAATTGATATAGCAGACTTGATACCCCAATGGAAGTGAAAAAGCTAAAGAAAGTTTGGTGCCAAATGCAAGCTCACTTACCCAAAATAAACAATGAATTGCTACCTATTACAAAATGGATGGAACTGGAAATATTCAAAATGAATTCAGAAGGAAAAAAGACAAATACCATACCTTTTCTCTTAGATGTGTGATTAAAAAAAGGCAAAACAAGGAAAAAGACAAACCAAATAAAACTTAAGATGTAAACCTCAGAGCTACCATAGGAAAGTGGAGAAATCAGTTAACTATGATTAGAGTTCATCAGATTTGTCCTTTGAAAGATGTTATTTTGTGTTAACATAGACTCAAAGGTGTTAAATTGGATTCTTAAAATATACACAATTGTTAGGAGAGACAGTCCAAGAGTAAAAGTACTTTTGTTGCCTGTGATCAATCCCAGTTTGATTTCTGATACCACATATTGTTTCCTGAAATTGCTGGATGTGGCTGCAAAATTCAAAACAAAAGCAAATCAAAACTTAAGACTTAAAAAATATGCAGTTGTGCCACGTATTATCTCCAAAGAATAAAATTTTAATTTTTGTCATTATATTTTTCTAATTTTATACCAATTTCACTTAATGCAATAATAAACACATTTTCACGATTTTTATAAAGTTAAAGTATTCTGTCCCCAATATACACTCTCTAAACATTTGATGGCATTTTTTTTCTATAATTAAAAGACTTGCATGAATCAGCATTCTACAGATATCCAGGATCAAACTTTAGCCCCTAGGCTTCTGATCACTACAGCCAGATGCAGGATCATTTCTTCACTTCTGGATGATGTGTTTTAAATTAGAACCACTCTGAGTCATAATCCAAAGCCTAAACTTGCCTGAGAATGTCTGTTTTCTGAGACAACTTTACCTGAGCCCCAATATTTTCCTGTTGTATGTGTGTTTTACTAATCCTACTATTAGAATTTCTTCCATAAGAGTTCAGAAATTTATTTTGTTCTGACCTTTCAATTCTAAGCCCTCCAGTATTAAAACAGAATCCCAAAATGATAATAAGTCATTCTGGGTCACCTTTCCACATATCCCCTATTGCCAGATATTCCTCTACCATCTAGTCATATAAACTAAAATACCCTTTGATTCCCAAAGCCAAATTTACTCAACTAGATTATGAGGCTTTACAGCTCTGCTCCAAGAACTAATTCTTTCTAAGACAAAATACATTCATTATTATTATTTAAAGCCGTCTTGGCTTAAGTTAATTTCTAATCCCCCTCTATGAGTTTTAGGCCTTGGGCTTTTATTAATCTATGCTAAGAATGTTAAACCCCAGCCTTGTTGTCCGCCCTTTTATGGCAATTTTTAATAAGCTTAGAAATGCTAAAACACATTCAGTCACTCGAATCCATAGCTTTATGTCTGTGGCCAAATACATGGTTTCTAAGGATAGGGAAAAGTGCTGCAATAAAAGCTGGTCTGGTTCTTGAACCTCTTGGAGGAAATGAGGAAATATGGCCTTAGAAAGATGTAAAAGCTTTGACTCTGAATTTTTGGGCAAAGAAACACAGCAGAAAGGTCAAAGCATCTTTAAGTTACTAAGCAAAAATCAACACACAGTCTTTATTTTAGATAGGTTTACTTAAGATCAGGAAGCTAGATAAAACAACATAATAAAGGTATACTATCCCTCTTTTTGTGTATTTTTTTCTCCTTCCAAAAGACCTTAGACCCAACCTATGAATGTACATTCAACTTCTAGGACTCAAAATTTTCCAAAAGATACTTTCCTTTATAGTAATAGAGAGCACTAACATGATTTTAAAATAATTTATTGCTCACTGCTCATTTGTTAGAATAGAAAATTTAAAGTTATCACCTCCTTGCAGAGTCTAGCAGTCATAAAATCAGTGTTAAAATACAAATAATGAATCATATGATTAATTTAGACTCTCTGACTCATTTGCAGCCTAAAGTTAGTATGCTGATTCTTATAAGTAATGCCTGAGTTTTTAGAACATATGTTTGTCTTTATTCTTCATTCCTTACAAGATTTTTGTATATGATTGTTCTATGATTCTATTTTCAAATATGATCTAATTAGAAGCTATCTTAAATTCTTCTAAGAAGTGAAGAAGAAATGGTTTCAAATAAAGAAAAATTACTCTGATACAAAGGTAATTACTGCCATCAAAAAATAAAAGAAATCTACAGATTAATATCGCTGGAACATAAATATAAAAATTCTTAGTAAAGAGACCCGAGTGATAGCACAGCAGTAGGACGTTTGCCTTGCACTTGGCTGACCCAGAAAGAACCTGGGTTTGATCCTTGGCATCCTATATAGTCCCCCCAGGCTAGGAATGATTTCTGAACGCATTGCCAGGAATAACCCCTGATCATTGCCAGGTGTGGCTCAAAAACAAACAAAGAAAAATTCTTAACAAAATCTCAATGAAAAAAGTCAACAAAATTTAAGTATATTGCATCATGACAACATTGGATTTATATACTTCAAATACAAGAGTGTTTCAACATATCACATCAATTTGTGTTATAACCATGTCAATCAAAGGATGATAAAAATAGTATACCAATAAATGTAAATAACATTTTTGACAATGTCAGATATCGTTTTACAATAAAAAGAAAAATCAAGAAAGTGAGCAGTGAGGAAGGAGATAATTCAATGTAGTAAGAGACACATACACCAAATTTACAACTAATCTAATCAATGATGAAATACTGGAATTTTTTTCAACAATAAAACAAATGAAAAGCATGATGCTGACTCTCAGAACTATAATTTCAGCATTTCTCTGTGCCAGTGCTTTTTAGGTGAAAGTATTTCTACATCGTGTTTCTACATTTATAGGTAGATACTAGAATTTTAGATGTTTGGTTTAAAATTTATTTTTATAAAACACTTAAAATTCTAGTAAGAAAAGTGATCTTACCAAATAGCATTTTCTACATAAAAATCTAATAAACATATAATTAGAGGGAGATTTGGGACTTTGGTGATTTGCAACACTGGGGATGTTGCACTGGCGAAGTGTTCTTTGCATGACTAAAACTCAACTACATTCATGCTTGTAATCAAGGTGTTTCAATACATATTTTAATTAAAAAACATATACATTTTAAAGCAACTAATAGATTCCTGGCATGGAATGAAAAAATAAATTATGGTAAAAGTATACACCATTTTGTGTGCTTCTTAAAGATCTCAATTAATAAAAACCACCATCCTAAAGATATTAACTAAAAATGTTTCTACTCAGTGATCAAAGACATTAAAATGGTCTTTTAAGTATACTTAAGTTTTTATTAAAATCTACACTCTCCTAGGAAAATATGCTTTAATTATTAATGCAATATTTTTATTATATAACCCATATTAATATTCCATATCTTTAAGGCATGAACATATTTAAAGTATTGGTGAAGATGTAGAGTAGATGAAAGCATTCCTTCAACTAATGTGTAAAATTATTTTTTTCAAGGGATCAGACCCAGGGAAAAGGTAAAATCTACAATGCAAAATTTTTGTTTCTTTGTTTTATTTTTGTTTGGGGGGTCACACCCGATGACGTCAGGGGTTATTCCTGCCTATGCACTCAGAAATCACTTCTGGCTTGGGGGACCAAATGGGACACCGGGGATGGAACTGAGGTCCATCCTGGATCAGCTGCGTGCAAGGCAAACGCCCCACAACTGTGCTATCACTCCAGCCTATTATAATTATTAATAATAATATTAATAAAATATTATTAATAATATTTTAAGCTTACTTCTTGCAGCAACATAACCCAATGATCTGTTGAGTATATTACTGTTTGGAAACAAACCACCTCTCCTGGAATGCCTTAATATATATTACATATACACACATATGTACATATACCAGTGCATTGTTTCTAAGCAAGCAAGTTTTTTTTATTTTATTTTAATTGTGTAGCCACACCCTAATGTGCTCAGGGCATACTCCTGGTTCAAGGATAACTTCTGGTGGGGCTGAGAGGGACATTGGGAATACTGAGAATCAAATGTATGGAAAGCAAGTGCCCTACCCAATGTACTATCTCTCTAACCCCAATAAATTCTTATATCTGATTAAGAAACGGGAACCCTGTATTAGGAAATCTAAAGATCATAGAAGCTTAAATGTCTTTGAAAAGAGAAAAGAAATATAGACTTGGTGGCAAAATGGATATAATCATCATTTTGTAAAAGTTGATCTTCATATGTGAAACAATGACATTATAAAAATAATGTGATTTCAGAAGAAATATTCTTTTTTTTTTTTTGGTTTTGGGGTCAAACCAGGCATCACTCAGGGGTTACTCCTGGCTCTATGGCCAGAAATCACTCCTGGCAGACTCCAGTGACCATATGGGATGTGGGGATTCGAACCACTGTCCATCTGCATGCAAGTCAGACACCCTACCTCCATGTTATCTCTCTGGCCCTTCAGAAGAAATATTCTGTTGGTCTATATTAATAACTACCAAACACGGTGAGCTAAAACAGAGTTACTTAAAACAGAATGTTACATATCTTTCTAGATTTTAGAGGCTTTTATTTGCAATCTGACAATTATAAGCTTAAAATATGGTAGACATGACTAAGTATACAGTTTTCATCTGCTATATACAAGTTTATGAGAATGGGAATAAAAGTAATGCCAACAAAAGAAGTTAAGATTTCAATGAGGTAAACCAGACGTGACTGCATATGTGGTAAATGGCTTCTGGGTGATGTCTATTGTACAGAAAATTTCAGACTTTGTGGTGGTAATTCCATGATGTTAGTTAAAGAATATGACTTCCTGTGGCTTTTTTTCTTTCCATTTTTGCTGTTTTAGCTATGTGGAGTAGAATCTCACTTCTTTCCATAATTCCAAATCAAATTCATACATACTTCCCAAAATATTAAGACATATTTAAAGAGGAAAATGAGTGTGTGGTTTAAATGTCTGCTGGTAAAGTAGAACACATTACACATTCATAAAATATGCTAAATTACCTGGCACTTCATGGCACACGTAGCTGACAATCTCATTTCTATCACTTCTGAAAATGTGTTTTTAATATCTGAAGATGTTTTTAATTCAACACTAGCAAAGATTCTATAGTGTAAAAGTTGTCTAGTTAGTATAAGATTATGATTGCCTTTAGAGACATATAGACTTCAGAGATCTTAAAAGGAAAACTAAAACCTGTTGAACAAACTGCCTTTTATAAGCTGCCTTTGCTATATCGTATATACATATAAGCTTATTTTTTCTATTGGTTTTATGTACCAATAGAAAAATATTAAGTAGTTTATATTTTATTTCTTTTTATTTAAAACTGAAAGATTTCAAAAAATTTAGAAGTATCTACAACATTTTGAACATACTCAAGACATGCAACTTTAATTTAAAATATAGCATTTTCTATGGGACAGTGCTTAGTGGTAGACTGGTATATACAGAACATGTGTGATGCCAGAGTTTGATCTTTAGAGGTGCTGGAAAGGATAATAATTGAATAAAATTACTCTTTTATTTATTTATGTTTGGGAAGGGCACACCTGGCAGTGCTCAGGGGTTACTTCTGGCTCTGCACTCGGAAATTGCTCCTGACTCGGGGGACCATAGGGGATGCTGGGGATCCGACCAGTATCCGTTCTGGGTCATCTACATGCAAGGCAAATGCCCTACCTCTGTGCTACCATTCTGGCCCCTGAATAAAATTATTCACTTTTATCCTTTAGGGAGAGCTAGATATGTCTGTACAATACTTGCTCAATTTAAAAACTGCTATAGAAATTAGAAATATTAATGATTTTATATCAAAAATATTTATACTGAAGAAGTACTGCTATCTAAAAGCATAATATTGTTTCATTTAGTACTTATTTCTTCTTTCATGAATTAGTTAGCTATTTTTAGTCATATAATGTGATATACATCGGGGCATAAGATAACAAGATGGTGCAGAAGCTATATTACAGTAGGCATTTGATTTGCAGGGGCAAGTCTGGATTTGATCTCCAGCACCAACATTTGGTCACCATTGCCCTGCATATGCTTTCCACTTGCTTTAGCAATCATCCCTTAGCACAGAGCCAGTAGTTAACCCTAAGTACTGCCTCATGTGTACCCCCCAAATCAAACAAAAGAGACATCAGAAAGAGGGATCAAGGTGTCAAATCTATAGGTGCACAAATGGCTCTTCTCCCATGGATATGCCAAATTTATAGTTGCCCGGAGAATAATTCATTCTCTCTAAAGAAAAGCAGAAACAATTTAGTACACATCATGTAAAAATAAAAGTCAATAAATTGAAAAAGAAGTAGAATTTGGAATACACTATGATCAGGATCACCATTGCTAGCAAAATTAGGTCATAGCTCCAACTTCCAAGTTTTTCCTGAAGAGTAAAGGATTTAAGCAATGCAAGTAGCACCTAACTGTCTGATAGCCATTGAGGATAGAACCCAGAGACTTAATAACAAAGAAACAGATTTGACTTCCAAAAGCAATCTTTGCACTACAACTGACCATGGGCCTGGCTGAGACTCTGAAGACTTGGCATATCAAAGGCATTACACATTTTTTAAAGCCCTAATTTGGGAGAAATGTATTAGAAGAATCCCTGAGTGCTTATATTTTCTAGAACAAGTCTAGACAAGTATCAAAAGAAAGGTTTTGTTGCAGAGCTCTGGGTTGTTCTGCCTTTATCAACACAATATAGTGTAGGGAATTCATCTTTTTTCGCATTTGTTCCATTCATAAATATGAATTATATTTCACACGAATGGTTATTGGAATATTAAAGAACTTAAAATGAAAGGTGCAGGATGCTGAACATTTTTCAGTCATTACTACCTGTGCTGTCTTTATCAACAATGTAAAGAATGTCTAGAATGTTTTTGTGTGTAGCCCAGACTCTCTGGCTCTGTTGTGATGTTTCTTTAGCAAACAATCTCTTAACTACAGAGACTGCAACAAAATCTAAAGTCTACAAGTGAAGACTCAGTTATTCTTCTTCCAAAGTATTCCTTCTAAAGTGGAATATCCATTGTACTTTAATTTGTAGCAGAGAGAATAAATTTGGCATATTTAGAGATGTGTTTCTCTTTTTTAAAGCAACAGCCTTGCCTTTAATATATCAATTTTATAAATCTTTTCAGAGGCATGCAGACTTAGGTGGTTGAAAATTGATTTAGAAAATAATTCATTTCTAGGAAAATCAGAAAACAATAAAGTGATTAAGGTAGTTAAAATAAGATTCTTAAAGCAAAGACCATCACTTAGGCTAAAAATAAGAATGAAATGATCTCTTTATGAAATTTTATATTCTTAAATATAAAATAAATATATAAAAATTATAAAACACTTCTTTAGAAGTGTTATAGACAACAATAATCAAGGGTTTAAGGAAGATGAAATGATATTCAAGAAAGGTTAATTTGAACTATGGAAAATCATGAGAATGTGTCTTTTTGTATGGAATAAAAGAATCTCAGATGTATTCTAATCCCATGACTTATTTGTCTCAGAGTAACTGCATGTTGGTCAGCCACATTGCATTTGTATGGGCAAAACTGTCTTTTTTTTTTTATCCCAAGTTTCCAAACAGCAGAGAGAATTAGACTTTGAAATGTTCCCCTTCTCATTAAATACACTGAAAATGAAAGAAGAAGGTTTTTGTGGTAAAGAAACAAGGTTATTACTTCATAAAGTTGCAAATAAAGTGCTTGGTGACTTTTGGATGAGACTATCTGTCCTACCCATTCTGTCGCATAAAATAACTATACCACAGTATTATAGTATAATAAGAACTGGAAAATTTTGATTTTGTTTCTGTTTTGAGCCACACTGGCTATGTTCTGGGTTCTGGATCTATCCCCTAAAATCACACCTGGTGGGCTCAAGTTCCCATATGGATGCTAGTGACCAAACGCAGGTTGGATATGTACAGGCTAATGCCTTATCCACTGTATTATCACTCTGGCCTCAAAAACATGCATATTCTTTAAAATTATATTTGTGCCTGCTTGATATAATTTCTTTTGGTTGTCAAATATGGAAACTTAGATTTTTGGCTTTTAGTATTGGTCAAAAGAAATTTGAAAAGACTTGATATTATCAAGTCTCTATCTTTCACAGCAGTGCTCTATCTTTCTAAATTTTATCTGGTATCAACATAAAAATTCTTTCAATTTAAGAGATATATTTATTGCTTTTAGGATTTTTTAGTACATAAGAAAATTCTAAACAAAATTTGGTTTGGGGTTCCATACTTCAAAATAGTATTCAAAGTGACTGGAGGTCACTGGTACTTTCCTTGCATGCAGCTGATTCAAATTCTGGCGTCCCATATTATCCCTCAACACTGCTAAGAGTGATCTCTAAGTATCACCAGTTGTGCCCCCAAATAGAAGGTAGAAAGAATCTATTAGCTTGCTTAAAAAACATATATGTATATATAAATATTATATTTTATATATTTTATTTGCACTTGTCTAATATTAAGATATTTAAAAAGAAAACAAAAAAATGTCTATCATTTAGATATATTAAAGTGAGAGCCCTGACTTCTGCACTGGACTTATTAAAACAGTATTAATAACAGGATTTTCTTTAAATGAGCCCATAAGAGCAGGTGGAAATTAAGGTTTTATTTATTGCTTTTTGGTCATTTAATAGTTTTAGTAATGTGATAAATTTAAAATATCATTGCCACCAATTGCCATCAGTGTAAAAGAACATTTTTAGTAAAAGGTGAAAGATTTATGCAATCTGAAGAGAAACCAGAGTATAAAAAAAGAAAACATTTGAGGGGATTTTCATAGTGGTGGTGAGAGTAGAGATAGAGATAAAAGAAGAATTCTCCAATATTCCAAAGTTATAACATTCAAAGGGACAAACCAATTTTAAATCATAGGCATTTGATAGAATATTTTAATATTTTATGTGATAAAATATGTTGGAAAATATAATGTATCAAATCTGAATTATTAATTGAAGCAGATTTTTGAAATGACCTAAAATCTGTTGGCATTTTAGAATAATCTGGTTAAATAAATGAGTGAAAAATCCAGATTCTTGTAGAATGGAACATAGGTGTAGCAATTATTTTTTTTTTCTGAAAGGCAAGAGTTTTTAAACCAAATATGGAAAAATTGGTCATATTTTAAATAGCATGGATTGATCCATTTCTATCTTTGGATGCTTGTTTTCAAGTGTACTTATCAGTATCAGAAATTTAATGGTACCTCCTGTTTTTTTTTTTTTATTGTGGTCTAAGTGAATTGCAAGTCTTTCACAGTAATATTTGAAACACATAGTGAGAATGAATGAGGGCATTCCCACCACCAGTGTTGTCCTCCCTACACCCCTTTTCCCAGCATGAATCCCACATTTCCCTCCTTTACCCCAGTAATGCTAGTGTAACTGTTCCTCCCTGTACAGCTTGTTGTAGATTGGGTATTGATTTTGTTGTCATTGACTTTGGATTCATGTCTGATCAGTTTTTGATTTCACCAAATGAATATCCAACTCTCTGGTCTTGGTACCTCCTATTGTTTATGGTTGGTTTTATGAATTACAGATCTGATTCCAAAAGCACAAATGAGTCATGAAACAAATTTGTAAATGAGGACGATTTAGGAATTAGGAGGACGAAAAATGAAAAATGAGGATGATCCAGCAATTAAAATGTTATTTTACTTTAAAAATCAACATCACTTAACTGAAAAAGAATCTTTTTGCCTTAAGGACGACAACAAAATTAAGAGAAAGACAATAGAACACATATCTAGCAAGTATGAGGTCCTTAGTTCAAACTGCCTGGTATGACGTGCTGCTTGGTGAAGCCTAATGGCCCCCAGCATGACTAATCCATGTGTAAACTGTTAAATCTGCACTATCCATATGAGTGACCCCAGCATCACTAAGGATGCCCATCCCATTAAAATCAATAAATAAACAATATATCTCCAATTTCAAGATTGAATTGGTTTACAAAAGTAATTGATGTTACTCAATATCTATGTCATTGCTACACTATAACACTGTCTTCAAAAGAGGACCTAATATTGAAAAGATTTCCCCCATTCTGAATTAGTTACCATGTAATATTTGTTGAATGCTATAAAACTATTCAATAGTAAACACAAAGATCTTACCAGAAATAATCAAACTCAAATGCTCCAACATAAGAAGGTTTTAGTGAAAGCCCTAGAGCTGGGGCCCGGGAGATAGCATGGAGGTAAGGCGTTTGCCTTTCATGCAAAAGGTTATTGGTTCGAATCCCGGTGCCCCATATGGTCCCCCGGCAGTGGGCCACAAAATGTTGTACGGAGGGCCGCAAAGGGCCCGTGGACCATGAGTTTGAGACCCCTGCCCTAGAGATTGGTGCTACTTGGTCCCTACAGTACTAGAAATTATCTTGACCAGCCTATAGGTGATCTTATGCTTCCGAGGAATACTCACAGTGTTACTCAGGGGAACATGCAGTGCCAGGACTGATGCAGGCTTGACACATGCAAACACGCACTAATACTTCAATATTGAGAAAAAGTCACCAGACTGGTCCTGAGAAAGAATTTTGTGTTTCTCAAATAGTAATGCTCACATTATAAAGAATTTACCTGACTCATATTTTTCTTCAGATGTCAAGTCTTTTAGGATAGTAAAATTTCCAGAGATGTATTTAATATAAACCTATTCTATTTCCTAGGGGCCAGAGAGATAGCACAGCTGTAAGGCATTTGCCCTGCAAGCAGCTAATCTAGGACTAATGGTAGTTCGATTCCTGACATCCTATATGGTCCTTCAAGCCTGCCAGGAACGATTTCTGAGCACAAAGCCAGGAGTTAAACCCTGAGCACTGCCCGTGTGACCCCAAAACAAAAACAAACAAAAAACGTATTCTATTTTCAAAATATTAAATCTTAAATATGGATTGTTTGTGTAAATAATTGCTCGTAATTAATTCTTTTACTTTTAGTACAGCAAGAATATTTTTGAAAGAAATGTACTTAAATATGAGAGAAGATAAAGGAGCATGGTAGAAGAAAAAATTGGGTATCTCTTAACTATTAAGATCATTTTGTCAATTTTTATCTATATAGCAAGTTTCAACTTTAGTTAATAGGAATCAGTTTAACATCACTATTATGAAGAATGTAATGTGCAAAGTTTATAGACTTTAAAAGTAAGATATTTTCATCCTATTGCCTCAAAATGCATTCCATGAAAGAGTATTGATGAAGACATTGTTTAATTTAAACTAACAAGAGATAAATGTCCACAATAGAACTAACCCTAGTTAATTCATTTGGTAGTGAAAAGCTTTTCAATGGTAAAGACACAAAATGTCAAATGAATAAAATAACTAAATAACAGAAATGTGACAGTCAAGGACAGAATACAGCTAGATACTGTCACAGATTCATTATAAAGCCATGTTTAGCTGTATTGTAAGATAAAGTGGTTGATTCTATTTCTTTATTCAAATTGTGTTGTGAAAACCAGTGTATGAGGCTGAGTAATAGTTAATAATATACCATGTAAAATGAGTAAACCTTTGTAGAAAATAAAGTGCACTTATCTAATTAATGGATAATTATAATATTTTTAATAATTTGTATTGAGACCAATGTGAATTAAAAGTCTTTCCCAGTTATATTTAAGGTACAAAGGGACAGTAAATTAGGGTGAATCTCACCACCAGTATTGAACTTCCTTTGCCCCTGTTCCCAGCAATTTTTTTCCCAACCAAACCACAGAACTTGAATCATCTTGTTCTGCCTCATAAATTGAGGGGGGAGGCATTAAAAAGTGGATGGTACCAGGAGCAAACAGTCACATGAACATTGAGTGGAAATAAAAAAACCATCAGGCCAAAATACCAAAACCAAAGTCAATAAAAACAGAATCAAAATGTACAAGTTATATACAAAGGGGACCTGTTATTTTAGCAGTACAGGGCAAAGGGGAAAAGGATGAGTAAAATTTAATGAATTAGAGTCCATAAGTTAAAAATATATTATGAAAGTATAATATGATAAATTTATATTTATAAGTTAAAAGATAAAACTTCAACATGAAAGGGTTTTTATATTATTATAATAATATTAATTATTTTTTCTGAAATGTTTTTGCTTTATAAACTATATCTCTACAATATCCATAATTGTTTTATTTACAGACTTAGTTATGTCTTTATAATGTTCTCTTCTCCACTCATTATTAGCAATTGTTTGTGATTATCATTGAAATACAAACATGATTTGTGGGAGTTTTATATGATGTATTTACAGAGTCAGTGAATTTTCATTCTTATTTCTAATATTTGAAGTTCCCTGAAAACAAATTTTAATGTGTCTGAAATAATTAAATGTCTAAAATATAACAACAAAATAAGTCTTTATTAGAGATATATAGATATGTACATACAAAAAAACCAATAAAGGAATGAAAGAAATGAAAGAAATGAAAGGGAGGCAATAAAAAATAAAGTAGTTTTAATACAATCACAAAATTGCAATCCATATTTGTATAATTCACCATGGTAAATTCTCCCTGCTAGTATTAAGTATTATATGTACTAAAATACTTTATATATGTTATTTCAAATATTACAAATAATTATCTTATTTATATAGTCTTTCTGTCCTGAAAAATATTTTTAGAAAAGCCATCTATTTTAAAGTGGATATTTACAATATAGGAAATTTTTCTTCCAAACATATTTTATTCAAATACATTTTTTTGTTTGGTTTGTTTTTTGTGGGATGGGGGAGCATACCCTGTAATGCTCAGTTGCTATTTCAGTCTCTGCACTCTGGAATCACTCCTGGTGGTACTCAGGGGACCAAATGAAATGCCAGAGAATTTCACCTACATTCAGGGCAAGTATCCTTCCTCCATGGGCCATATTTTAATATGTTTTAATATTTTTATATATTATAATCACTATTACATATTATATATAAACATTATTATAATTATATAATATATTTTAATATGTTTCTATACACATATTTAGTAAATATTGTTATTTTTATATTCCTTAATCAAGAAGGAGTGGTTTATTATTCTTATTTTAGAGATAGGAAATTGAAATGAAAGGGGATTGAAGAAATATCTGTGAAATTTTACCTAAACAAAAAGCAACTAAATGCATTTTTAGTATGCTCAGTGTTTGCAAAAGACACAATAAATCAAGTAATACAGGCAATTTAGAATAAAAATACATTATATAAGTTATAACTATGATTCATAATGTTACTTTATAATTAAAAACGCTTTCTATTATTTATTTTTTTATTTTTTTGGTTTTTGGGTCACACCCGGCAGTGCTCAGGGGTTACTCCTGGCTCCATGCTCAGAAATTGCTCCTGGCAGGCACGGGGGACCATATGGGGCACCGGGATTCGAACCGATGACCTTTTGCATGAAAGGCAAATGCCTTACCTCCATGCTATCTCCCGGGCCCCTAAAAACGCTTTCATTGTGGCATATTTTTGTAGAAAGAATGGTTTGTAAAGAAATAGAATTTAGACCCATAGGGAACAGGAGTCATATAGCACAGTGGTAGCACAGTTTGATCCCCTGCATCTCTTATGGTCCCCTGAGACTACCAAGAGCAATTTCTGAGCAGAGACCTGAAAGTTGCTGGGTGTGGCCCAAAACAAAAACAAATAAACAAAAATAAATTCAGACCCTTAAGAATTTATATGTATTATATGTTATATAATATAATCATATCATAGTATATAAGTAATAATAGTAATAATATTATATTAGGTCATATTATAATTAATAATTATACTATGTTAATTATAATGTAGTATTATATAGTGATGAATAATGTTATATTGTTATATTTTATGTAACATATATCTTAGTAATATTTTGACATGTTAGGAAGTCAATAAACTATTTTACTGGCAGTTATCTTGTCTACACAGATAATCATCTTTAATTGTCATAACTGATAAACTATTATAAAATTTTATATGAAATATTTTTGCAATTTTAACTTCATCTATTTATTTGATGGTTTGAGAGAACAAACGAGTAGAATGAATTTAATAATTTTATCCCTTGATTGAGTTATATGTTAGACGAAAAGATGGACAGTTACATACTGATATAGTTACATAATTTAATGAGTAAATATGTAAATGCTGAATATTAGCTCAATGTTAGTAAATTACAACTAATATTAAATAATATTAATATTTAATTTTAAAATAAACTAAAATTAAAATAAAAGTGAAAAAATTATACTTTAGGCAGTGCCAAGAAACAAGTAAAGCCATATCTAAATAGAACATATAGCAGAAGGAAAAATCACGTAAAAATAATCCTTTACTGAAGCATCTAATAATATATTTTAATTTAATGGCAATATATTTTTATGTAAGGACAGAACAAATAATTAATAGCATACAAGTTTATTGAAAGTTACCCTATAAAATGATTGTTATTCTACATAGTTTCGGTTTATGGAATTGCCTTTCTTCCAGCCTCCTATGGATTTTTGTGATGTAAAATATGAAAGCTATTAAATTTTATTTGTTGATATAGCAACATTGCCAAACTCTTAATTTTCCATTGTAACAAATTCTTATAATCAATTAAGACCATTGCAGAAAATAGCTCTTAATGAGAAATAATTCATTAAACTGGTTAAACAAGAATTGATAAAAAATACTTTTGAAAGAAAAATATATCAGATTTTAAACTGCATGCCAAACCTTGATTTAAAACTTCATTTTCAATATTATTATTTTAGTTACCACATAAAATTAAGTCGATGTATTTCTAGACTGAAAGATTGTATGAAAATTGTCATTTTACTTTCTATGCAATTAGTTTTATAAATTAGGTCACATTATAGATTTGGTATTTTGTCACTTTTGATATGAGCTTTTTTGCTGCACTTTTATTTTGTTTATTTTTTATTTTTTATATATATTTTATTTAAACACCTTGATTACATGATTGTGTTTGAGTTTCAGTCATGTAAAGAACATCACTCATCACCAGTGCAACACTCCATCACCAGTGTCCCAAATCTCCCTCCTCCCCACCCCACCCCTGCCTGTACTCTAGACAGGCTTTCTATTTCCCTCATACATAGTTAGGATAGTTAGGATAGTTCAAAATGTAGTTATTTCTCTAATTAAACTCATCCCTGTTTTGGTGAGCTTCAAAAGGTGAGCTGTAATTTTCAGCCCTCCTGTCTTTTGTGTCTGAAAATTATTATTGCAAGAATGTCTTTCATTTTTCTTAAAACCCATAGATGTGTGAGACCATTCTGTGTGTGTGTGTCTCTCTCTCTGACTTATTTCACTCAGCATAATAGATTCTATGTACATCCATGTATAGGAAAATTTCATAACTTCATCTCTCCTGACAACTGCATAATATTCCATTGTGTATATGTACCACAGTTTCTTTAGCCATTCATCTGTTGAAGGGTATCTTGATTGTTTCCAGAGTCTTGCTATGGTAAAAGATATGAACTTCATAACTTTCTGATTTTAAAAATATATAATTTTAAGTACTTAACCACTTATACTTTACTCTTATATTTTATTTCAATATATTCAATAATAAATAAAACAGGGAAATACTCTAAAATTAAATGTTCATAAATACATTGTATAATTAATAACTAGAATAAGAAATTCACACACAGAGAGAATAATTTTGGCTATTTAAGTGGTTTCCAACTTAACAGCACATATCATTTTATTTACAATTTATCCTTTATTTCTTTGGAAAGATCCCTAGATTTGAGTCACTAACTAAATATTATGTTTAAATAAGATGTGCAAATAATTCTAAATAAGATTAAATAAGATGGTTAACTTTCTCTGTCCATGTTGGTAAATACCTTTTGGTAAGTCTGAATCTTTTCATACATTCAATAAAAATGTTTGTGTCAATATAGAATAAAATAGTCTCAGTATTTTCTAATTAAGGGGCGAAAATCTCACTTTTTTCAACTTTTATGACCAAAACAATAGTGTGACATCTCATAATTTGTAAATTCTATTTCCTCCAGGGAATATATTTTTCCTCCTCAAAAACAATAATTCTCAAAATGATTGGGGCTAGAGAGATAAATGGGATAGGGTAATTGTCTTGCAAGCAGTCAATAGAGGTAATATTCCTGACATCCCTGAAATCCTGAACTCTTCTGAAGTGATCCCAAAATGTGGAGCCAGGAGTAAACCTAAAACATTTCCAAGAGGTTTACAAAATGCTATTTCAAAAGTATGTCTTTTAGAATATTAATGTTGAGTAACATTTGCTACAAGTAATTGTCTACATTTAACTTTCATTATTTATAGATGTCTTAAATTTTATAAAAATATTTTCGAGACTCCACCCAGCTACACTCTGCTGAGAAAACTCTGGACTGAGGGGGCTTTCTTCCTGTGCTTCTCTCTTTGCTCAATTCTTGGAGTCCCATAAGAGATCAGACCCCTGGGAATCGAACCCAGAAATCACTGCATTCTGAAACTGCCAGCGAGCCAATGAGTGAGTAAGAACTGTGAGGCTTCCCAATTGGAGAGCTGCTTGCTCTTCCTGCGGGAGACTCCGCCCAGCTGCGCTCTGCTGAGAAAACTCGGCCGCACATTCTTTCAAACCAATAAACCCCATCACAACACACAGGAAAAACCACACTACTAGAGCAACAATGCGGAAAGCCCATAGGTAAACAATAGGCACCCAGAATGAAGATGATGGCTTGGACGACCTTAAAAATCACAACCCTCTGCTTAACCTCCTGGATAAGGAACTTAAAATAGAAATATGGAATATGTTTGTAAAACTCCATGAAAGCATAGATCGATCTGAACAGAACACAAAGACAGAACTCAGAAAACTTCAAACTGAAATAGCAGACCTGAAAAACACGGTAGCTCAACTGAAAACCTCAGTGGATGCCCTCGACAGCAAGGTAAGAGCAGCTGAGGAGAGAATCAGACTACTGGAAGATAAGATGCAGAAAAACTCAACACAGCAGAAGAAATGGGAAAAGAACCTTAGGACAAACAAGCAGGCAATGGAAAAAGTACTCAAGGAATGTGAACAGATGAAAATTGAAGTCTTTGATAAACCCAAAAGAAACAACATAAGAATCAATGGAGTCGCAGAGACCCAAGTAGAAGAGCACCAAGAAGAATCAACTGTCAAAGACATCATCAAAGAGATACTACCAGAGTTAACAACTACATGCAATCAAATTCTGCATGCCTGAAGAGTACCAGCCAAACAAGACCCAAAGAAAAACACCCCCAGACACATCCTCGTTACAATGACAAATCCCACAGATAGAGATAGAATACTGAATGCAGCAAGATCAAAAAGGGAAATTACATTCAAAGGAGCACCCCTAAGACTTACAGCAGACATGTCACAAGAAACTCTCAAGGCCAGAACACAGTGGTGGGATATTGTGACAAGACTGAAAGAAATGAATGCCTCACCGAGAATACTGCACCCAGCCCGACTCACGTTCAGGTACCAAGGAAAAACACATAGCTCCATGGATAAACAACAGCTTAAAAACTTCACAGATGATAACCCAGGCTTAAAGGAAAAACTGACAGGTCTACTCTAAGACAAGAGAGACCAACAAACACAGGAAACTTATCTACAAAGATGACATTAAATCCTATGACAATTATCTCCCTCAATGTTAATGGGCTAAATTCATCAATTAAAAGACACAGAGTGGCAAAGTGGATCAAAGATGCTGCCTACCAGAAACACATCTGAATAGTCAGAACAAACATAAACTCAAAATCAAAGGCTGAAAGAAAATCATCCAAGCAAACAATACCCTCAAAAAAGCTGGGTGGCCATATTAATATCTGATGACACCAACTTTCTACTCAGAAAAGTGGTAAGGGACAAAGATGAACACTATGTTCTAATCAAGAGATATGTGCAACAGGAAGAAATCAGACTATTAAACATATATGCACCAAATGGAGACCAGCAAATTATCTACTACAGTTACTGACAAATCTGAAAAAAGAAATCAATGATAACACAATAATTATGGGAGACCTCAACATGGCCCTATCAACACTTGATAGGTCAACCAGACTGAAACCCAACAAAAACATACTAGTCCTGAAAAGAGAAATGGAAGAAAGAGGACTAGAAGATGTATATAGGACACTCCATCCCAAAAAAACCTGGATACACATTCTTCTCCAATGTACATAGGTCATTCTCCAGGATAGACTACATGCTGACACATAAAACATACCTCCATAAAATCAAGAGAATAGAAATCTTGCAAGCTACCTTTGCCGACCACAAGGCTCTGAAATTAGATGTGAACTACAAAGCCACACAGAAGAAAAACATTACAACTAGAAATTAAACATCCTGCTTCTGAACAACCGGTGGGTCCGAGATGAGATCAAAAAGGAAATTAAAACTTTCCTGGAAACAAATAATAATGAAGACACAACCCCCCAGAATCTATGGGACACAGCAAAAGCGGTCCTGAGAGGAAAATTTATAGCTCTACAGGCACACATCAGGAAGGAAGAAGGGGCATACCTGAATAACCCAATGACACAGCTCAAAAAATTAGAAAATGACCAACAAAAGGAACCAAAAATAGGGAGACAGAAGGAAATAAAAAAGCTGAAAGCAGAACTCAATGAAGTGGAAAACCGAAGAACAATCCAAAAGATCAATGAAAGCAGAAGTTGGTTCTTTGAAAAAATGAGCAAGATTGATAGGAAAGAGAAAGAGAGAAATCTGATAACCCTTATTAGAAATGAAAAGGGGGAGATCACAACAGATACTGTAGAGATCCAAAGGGTAATCAGAGACTACTTTGAGAAACTTTATGCTACTAAACATGAGAACCTGGAAGAAATGGAAAAATTCTTAAACACATATAACCTTCCACACTTAAATAAGGAAGAGGTAGAATATCTAAACTCGCCCATCACCACTGAGGAAATTGAAAGTGTAATCAAACATATGCCCAAAAAGAAAAGCCCACACCCAGCTGGATTTCCTAATAAATTCTTTCAAACCTTTCAAGAGGAGCTAATACCAATCCTAGCCAGGATGTTTCATGAAATTGAAAAAACGGGAATACTCCCAAACAGCTTTTATGAAGCCAACATCATCTTGATACCAAAACCGGACAGAGATGCTGCCAAAAAAGAAAATTACAGACCAATATCCCTGATGAATACCGATGCAAAGATCTTCAACAAAATACTGGCAAATAGGATCAATGCATCATCAAGAAGATCATACATTAAGATCAACTAGGTTTCATTCCAGGAATGCAAGGATGGCTTAACATCGTAAATCTATCAACATCATACACAACATCAACAAGAAGAAAAATAAAAATCAAATGATCATATCAATAGATGCAGAGAAAGCATTTGATAAGGTCCAACACCCATTCTTAATCAAAACTTTCAGCAAGATGGGAATGGAAGGAACTTTCCACAATCTAGTTGAATCCATCTACCACAAGTCATTGGCAAATATCATCCTTAATGGAGAACAACTAAAAGCCTTCCCTCTAAATTCTGGGACAAGACAAGGCTGTCCACTCTCACCACTCCTCTTCAACATAGTACTGGAAGTTCTTGCTATAGCTATCAGGCAAGAAAAGGATATCAAGGGAATCCAGATAGGAAAGGAAGAAGTTAAGCTCTCATTGTTTGCAGACGACATGATACTCTACTTAGAAAACCCTAAAGATTCTACCAAAAAGCTTCTAGAAACAATAGACTCCTATAGCAAGGTGGCAGGCTACAAAATTAACACACAGAAATTAATGGCCTTTCTATACACCAATAATGATAGGGAAGAGAAGGAAATCAAGAAGGCAATCCCATTCACAAAAGCACCACAGAAAATCAAATATCTTGGAGTCAACTTGACCAAAGACGTGAAGGACCTATTCAAAGAAAACTATCCCTCCAAGACTATTATAATACTTTTTAAGTTTCTCTATCCATAAAGCTTTTATTATTTCACATTTACATTAGCTTCATGAAGTGAGCTGGAAATTCCAGCCCTCCTCCCATTATCTCTGAGGATTGGTGCAAAAATGACTTACATTTTTCTCAGAACCCATAGATGAGTGAGACAATTCTACGTCTCTCTCTCTCTCTCTCTCTCCCTCTGACTTATTTCACTCAGCATGGTAGATTCCATGTACATCCATGTATAGGAAATTTTCATGACTTCATCTCTCCTGACAGCTGCATAATATTCCATTGTGTATATGTACTACAGTTTCTTTAGCCATTCGTCTGTTGAAGGGCATCTTGGTTGTTTCCAGAGTCTGGCTATCGTGAATAGTGCTGCAATAAATATAGGTGTGAGGAAGGGGTTTTTGTATTGAACGTTTGTGTTCTTAGGGTATATCCCTAGGAGTGGAAAAGCTGGGTCGAATGGGAGCTCAATTTCCAGATTTTGGAGGAATCTCCATATTGCTTTCCATAGAGGTTGGACTAGACAGCATTCCCACCAGCAGTGGATAAGAGTTCCTTTCTCTTTACATCCCCGCCAGCACTGATTATTCTCATTCTTTGAGATGTGGGCCAATCTCTGTGGTGTGAGGTGGTATCTCATAGTTGTTTTGATTTGCATCTCCCTGATGATTAGTGACGAGGGGCATTTTTTCATGTGCCTTTTGGCCATTTGTATTTCTTTTTTATCAAAGTTTCTGTTCATTTCTTCTCCCCAATTTTTGATGGGATTAGATTTTTTTTTCTTGTAAAGTTCTGTCAGTGCCCTGTATATTTTGGAAATAACTACACAGAGAACTATCTTAATCATATTCATGAATGAGGGAACTGGAAAGCCTCTATGGAGTACAGGTGGGGGTGGGTTGGGAGGGAGGGAGATTTGGGACATTGGTGGTGGGAAACTTGCACTGATGAAGGGGGTGTTAAAAAAAAGTTAAAAAAAGAAAATCAAAAAGAAAAAAAAGGGAAAAAAAAATAAGGCCTCCCAATTCTTACCACAGACTGTGTTCTTCACACTGACTGTATAGAAAGAGGAGGTACAGTAAATGCACCCCATATACACCTCAACCTAGACCCTTGCATGGTCTGTATTGGGAATTTAGGGGACAAAAAAATATCTTCAAAGTTACATATGCAATTAACTCAGCATAATGTAATTGTGGAACTTTGGATCAGATATCCTTTTGCTGCTTATTGTCTACTATGTCAGTCTGTTTTTGTTTTCTCCCACAAATGCTACCTTTCTAACATAGATTATGTGCCTCATAATCTTTTCTTTTTGTATTTATATTCATATCCATAAATAGCATAATTAAAATTGTTTTATTTTAATGTAAATCATGCTTTATGTATTCTCTACTACAAAAGCATGTTTCACACTCCAAGAACTACCCAAAATTCACATACTATCTACTTACTCAGTACCAAAACAATAGTAATTTTGCTTAGTTCGAGATGCAAACTACCATGGCTGTGCAAAGGTATTCATATCTGAACCGTGGAAAGTTTCTACAATAATATTCGCTTTTCATTTACCATTTGCTTCTTCTTGAGCTAATAGTTTCTTGCTTTCTGTTTACTATTTTTTCCCATGTCTATGGCATCTTAAACCCCTGATCGTGAAAGTTTTTACCTAATATGTTAACAATTCTGGGGGTTGGAGCGATAGCATTGTGTTTTTGCCTTCCACGCAGCTCAATCTGTGTTCTATCCAGGGCATCCCATATAGTCCTTTGAGCCTGCCAGAAGCAATTTCTTATTCCAGATCCAGGAGTAGCTCCTGAGCACTGCTGGTTGTGACTCCATCAATAAGTATTCTATAATTCAATCTACAACAAAATATTTCTCTTAGAGCCTCTGAACAGTTATATTTGTTCATACTGTTTTCCTATATATACTGTGATAATCTCCTCATTGCTCTTCTTAGTTTCAGTCCTGTCTATAAATCCTGGTTTTCTAGATTCTGTGTTTTGTCTTCTTTGTTTAATCACTTCTTAGATTTCATTAAGTGATATATGCCTTAGCAATAATATTATTCTTCTCATATACTTTATTGCTTAATTGCTGAGTGCTAATAAATTTTAATGCTCAGTCAGTAGTGAGCTATTAACACATTGATGTCCTGTACACAGATGACATAATTCAAGTTACCAAGTATTAAATTCAATGCAGAGCATTAACATTTTCTTTTCTGTGGAATCTTGATAATTCCAAAAAGAAAATCAAAGATACCAACATCTTGGGTTTCTAATGAAATAACAGAACTTCCTAACTATGTAACAAATTCTTATCTGAAGTTCTTTTTAGAATACAAACTTCATTGTTCCATTTTCTTCTATCTACAAGTTTTACCTTTTTGAGGTGGGGAGGGGGGAACCACATCCAGTGGTGTTCAAGAATTACTCCTGGAATGCTGTCTAGCGATATGGAGATTCCTCCAAAATCTGGAAATCGAGCTCCCATAGGATCCAGCTATACCACTCCTAGAAATATACCCTAGGAACACAAAAATACAATACAAAAATCCCTTCCTTACACCTATATTCATTGTAGCAGTATTTACCATAGTAATACTCTGGAAACAACCAAGATACCCATCAACAGACTAAACAGGCTAAAGAAACTGTGGTACATATACACAATGGAATATTATGCAGCTGTCAGAAGAGATGACGTCATGAAAATTTCCTATACATGTATATACGTGGAATCTATTATGCTGAGTGAAATAAGTCAGAGAGAGAGGGAGAGAGAAAGATGCAGAATGGTCTCACTCATCTATGGATTTTAAGAAAAATGAAAGACATTATTGCAATAATAATTTTCAGACACAAAAGACAGGAGGGCTGGAAATTACAGCTCACCTCATGAAGCTCATCACAAAGAGTAACGTGTTTAGTTAGAGAAATAAGTACATTGTGAACTATCCTAACAATAAGAATGTATGAGGGACATAGAAAGCCTGTCTAAAGTACAGGCAGGGGTGGGGTGAGCAGGAGGGAGATTTGGGACACTGGTGATGGGAACGTTGCACTGCTGATGGGTGGTGTTCTTTACATGTTTACATGTTTGTAATCAAGGTGTTTAAATAAAATATTTAAAAAAAATAAAGAAATTGCATCTGGCAGGCTCATGAGACCACCTAGGATGCCTGGTACAGAACCGTGGCCTGTCCTGGGTCAGCACCATTCAAGACAAATGCCCAACAGATCCGGCCCCCAAGTTTTACTTTTGAGACTATTTTAATTTTAATTCTTTCATACTTTCAATAATAATAGTAATATGGGGCAGGAGAGATAGAGATAGCACAGCAGTAGGACATTTCGCCTTGAATGCAGAAGGACGGTGCATCCCATATTGTCCCCCCAAGCCTGCCAGGGGTCGATTTCTGAGCATAGAACCAGGAGTAGCCCCTGAGCGCTGCCAGGAGTGACCCCCCAAAAAACTTAAAAATTATAATAATCCTAATTTTTTTCTTTTCCTGGAAGTTTCTAGGATGCCTTTAGTCTCTTGTGTTTCTGAAATTTCATAATCTGGAAACTTTGTTCTCATATTTATCCATTAATGAACACTCAATATATATTTGTAGATAGAAACATTTGTTCTTTAGTGGGGGAAAATCCTCGAAATATTGTGTTTGTTTGCTTGTTTGTTTGTTTAGTTCTCTTTGTTTTTCTCTGTTCTCTCTGTTCCTTGATTTTAGCACCTATTTGTTCAAGTATTCAGACTCATGGAATCCTCTTCTGGTCTTCTTTTCTTCTTTTTTTTAACCTTAATAGTTACCCTTTCAATTTATTTATTTATTTATTTATTTATTTATTTATTTATGGTTTTTGGGTCACACCTGGCAGTGCTCAGGGGTTACTCCTGGCTCCATGCTCAGAAATTGCTCCTGGCAGGCACGGGGGACCATATGGGGCACCGGGATTCGAACCGATGACCTTTTGCATGAAAGGCAAACACCTTACCTCCATGCTATCTCCTATTTTATTTTTTATTTTGTATTTTATGTTTTATGTTTTTTCTCTCTATTCTAGAGATAACTTCATATTTTCTTTTTTGGGGTGCAGGCATCGGGCCACTCCCAGAGCTGCTCAAGCTGTGTTCAGAATATGTTTAAAAGTGCGCAACATATCATATCTCAGATCCAAACCAGGGTTGGAGGTTGACTTCTCCCTCTACTTTATTTCTAGCATTATCTTCTTTAATTCTGTTCTGTACATTTTTTCTATTTGCTTGTATATATTCTATTCTTTAAAGTTTTCAGTTTGTGTGGGGTGGGCTTTGTAAGCAATAGTCATGGAGTTTGGAGTCCACTCTCGTGATAACCAACAGGTTTATTCAATGCTAGGGTACAGTGATGCAGTGCTACTTGGGCACCATGATACTAGGGGTCACCAGGTTATACTTAGTCATCAGGGTTCATGCAGGAGTGGATCCTTATAGACCATTTGAGCATGCAAGTCATATATCCCTGACCTTAGCTATCTCATAGACCCCAGTAGATCTATTTATTTAGCAAAAAGAAAAAAAAAGTTAGAATATTAGCCCTTTGTTATATCTTGGAAATCAAGTCTTTTTATCCCTCCAAGACTATTATAATACTTTTTAAGTTTCTCTATCCATAAAGCTTTTATTATTTCACATTTACATTAGATCCACTCCCAGATGTTTCATCTTTCTTCATTGCTTGTTAGTGTAAAAAGGAGACTAAAACTCTGAGGGCAATTTTTCTGTACCTAATTGTGTTAACTGTAGACTTCATTACAGGATAACATACTGGATGGTTTTTGTTACATTTGATGTTTCCGTAGGGAGCCCGTGATGTAATTTCTGGTTTCTTTCTGAGTTGTTCAATATGCCATAAGAAAAAAAATTCTACTCTCTTACTTCAAAGATGTAAGTCTAACTGCCAAAAATGTGTGAAATGAGTCCAAAACTGGGATGAGAGAGTTTCCATAGCATTCAATACATACATATCTATATATTTGCTTGATTTTTAGCATAACAATCTTGCCCACAGTTGTACCTGGTACATTCCAATTTATTAAAGAAAAAAGTCTCTTTTGTTCTTTTTCGTGAATAATCTTGCAATTTTCTGTGGGTAGAAAAATGTGTTTCCAGAATACATTTTTCTACTATCTCTGATTGGGACTAAATGTTCTTCCTTTTTTATTAAAATAAAAATTATATAGTCACTAAAATTACAAAGCTTGATTGGATTTCAGGCACACACCAATTCTTTCACCAGTGTTCTCTTTTCTCCACAAATGGCCATTTGTCATCAAGCAGTCTGCTTCAACAAGAGGAGATGTTTTATATAAATTTTGGAAACATCCTGAGGTAAACTGTTTCTTAGAGATATTTTCACTCTATACCTTTCTTTACAACTTTTATTTCCAGAGTTAAGAGATACTACTAGCCAGTACCTTTTTAGAAGTCTACAGTACAAATCAAGTTGCGTTTTAGGTTTTTTTGGGTTTTTTTTTTTTTTTTGCTACTAATTTAAATTCTCATTTCTTAGTTTGCTGACTCTGATTTCAACAATCCTTTTGCTCAGTCACTTCCAAATAATTTTCTTTTATCTTCACTTTTCTTTGTCATTGTGAGATTATGACTTTTTTCTTTAGTAATTTATGTCATTTTAGTGGAATTTCAAAAGCACGCAGACAAGTATTTCAATTCAATTTTTGTTATTAGTAACATTGGCTTTTGATATACAAGCATTTTATTTATTTATTAGATTTTGGGCCACACTCAGCAGCACTCAGGTGTTACTCTTGGCTCTGTACTCCTGTACTCAGAAGTTGCTCCTCGCAGGCTCAGGGGACCATATGGGATGCTGGGATTGAACCGAGATTCATCCTGTCTTGGCCTCATGCAAGGCAAACGCTCTACCACTGTGCTAGGAGTCTGGCCACAGAGGTGTTCTTTTTTTTTTTTTTAAAGCATTTTACTCTAAAGAGTAATATTGTTGAACTTTGCCCTGAAAAAAAATGTTTTGTTTTCATCCTTTAAAACTTTATATGCCCTCCCAAACCAAGTATGTGTCACAGATAATTTTGTTAGCTTTCTATGATTTCATTTACAATTCTTTAGGTATCCAGTTTTCCATTGACATTTGTTCAATAAGTTATTACTTTGTCAGGGCTGGAATGATAGCACAGTGGTAGGGTGTGATGCTGACTCAACATCACATATGGTTTTAGTACCTGCCAGGAACTATTTCTTGGAACAGAGCCAGGAGTATTCCCTGAGTGCCACTGAGGATGATGCCCAAATCTCAAATAACAAACAGTTATTATTTTATCAACATTTCATGGTACTATTGTTTACTATTTACTATCATAACTATCTGATAATATTATGCTATGTAGAGAGTTGGAGGTTTTCTTTAGATATAAAATATAAATATAAAACCTGTGGGCTTTTTAGGAGTTGAATAATATAATCAGCATAAAGTTGTTTAATTCTGTTTTTAGAATACAACTATAACCTTTAATAGTATAACTAATGTGGAGCTAAAATTTATAAAGCAATTAAGAACATTGTAATTCAGCGAACACGTTTGTAGATATTTTATTCAGTGAATGAATGCAGGTATAGTGGATACACAATAATCAAAAGAAAACTTACAACTTAATCATCTCTCAAATGATTTAGCAAATGAAATTGTTACATTTTCATTTATATAAATCCGTTCACTGATTTTAATTTCATTCCAGTTGCTTAATTTACTCCTAAATTAACACTGAGTCAAAATTTATTCTGGTAGGGATACCTTCAATAATCATATTTAGAGTAACTTTCATTATGAGAATTTAAAATAAGATTAAGTACACCCCTTTGCTTACCACCTTACAAATCATTTTCTAACCTTTCACTCTCTCACCCCAGATCTATTACTTCCCTCATTTAACCCTTTACCTTCAGTTCTTAACTTCTCAGGAACCAGAACATTCCCCCAACTTCAGCCAGCTGCCAACCAGCTCCCAAGGTGAAAAGATAGATTCTCAAACCACCTTGCCTCCACCCAAGAAGAAATTGCCCCAGCTGCTACTGCTGCTGCCTTACTCTATATGGTCCCTTTTCCTCACTTCCCTTCTTCGATTTCTGAGAAGCACTCAGCTCAAGAATATTTCCTGATATTTGACCACTGGAAGCCATTTTTCAGACTTCAAAGGCCATGTTGAAGGCTGAAGCTATGTTCCAGATTTTATCCCTCCCCAGACTATTTAAAAAGACTTAAAGGGACATGTATATTTCCTTCGATTATTTCTTTAGATTTATTTTCTTAATAGGTATAATTCTTATTGTCTAACTTCTTATGTTGAAGCAGTTTTCCCCCATTTCTTCCTTTGCATCTATTTGGTAGGAAATTCTAGTAGATATTTCCTCTTGTGCTCTGAGTTCATGTTAGAACCAGGATATTGGGATTGTTTGGTTAGTTTATTTTTACCCACTTATGCATCAATAGTACCATGTGACATTTTTCCTTTCTTGCATGGGCACATCAAAATGGGGAAATCTTTCATGTTGAAACAAGTTCTTATCTAATAGGGATGGGAACACATAAGTTTTATATTGCAGTGGGGCCTTACACCCTGAACCAGGGGTCCTCAAACTTTTTAAACAGGGGGCCAGATCGTTGGAGGCTGGACTATAGTAAAAACAAAAACTATGAACAAATTCCTATGCACACCATATATCTTATTTTGAAGTGAAGAAACAAAATGGGAACAAATACAGTATATGGCCCATGGGGCATAGTTTGAGGACCACTGCGCCTGAACACTTGTCATAGTGATTAGGATTGGGCTGCAGAAGATCAGACATTAGCCATTCACCCCTCAAACTTGGATCCCATTTATGGAACTAGTGTGGTTTTCTACACCAGCATCAAGAATTGGTCTTATACCAGGGACGGCCCTAATGCTGTGTTGGCATTAACTTGCTTCAGGGTAGATTCTTATGACATCCTGACTACTTGGTAACAACACTGACTTGCTTTCAGGGTAGAGCTTCCTTCATTGCCACCTAGTGGTGAGATGAAATCATAAGATGCTCTGTCATCCTGACTTAAACATAAGATCTGTCCAAAACTCAGGATCTCTAACTATACAAATCTGATTGCTACAACCATGATTGTAAAGAACTTTTACTGGGACCACAGAGAAAGACTTTGGGGTTAGACAACATAGTAGTTGGTCTTATGCCGGGCTGCTTCATAGTTAAGGTA
Source organism: Crocidura indochinensis (assembly GCA_004027635.1). Lineage (NCBI taxonomy): Eukaryota > Metazoa > Chordata > Mammalia > Eulipotyphla > Soricidae > Crocidura > Crocidura indochinensis. Next base: position 7,633 of record PVKC010001303.1, on the reverse strand, counting down.
TTCCTGTTTTTAGGCCAAAGGTTTTCCTTTCTATTTCCCTAGATTTTGCTGTGCCTATGTAAACAAACAAAACAAAACAAATAAACAAAAACCTGCCAGCACATGTTTTTAAATTGAATTTTTTTTAATTTCATATTTTTTAAATTGGAGCCCCAGCCTTTTTCATAGAACGTTTGGACATGGATTACTTTATATTACCACATAATTTATTTTACCACATATTCCTGCAGTTTTCTATAAAATTAAGAAGAAAGGATCAAAGAAAGACTGAGGGCAAGGGGCCAAGTGGTCTTGGATGCATTGGTGGGGAAAAGGTAAAGAATCAAAGAACCTAAACTTTGACAATCTAAACTTAAAGGGGCCTGTTATATTGCCAAGCCAAGGGGCAAAGGGTGGTAGTATAGGAATTACTCTGGGGCCACTGGTGAAGAGTGATTGACACTGGTCATGGAAAGAGCCCAAACTCATTGTATATCCAAATTCAACTCTGAAAGATCCTGATGGTCACAATTGCTTTAATAAAATAAAATTTAAAAAATAAATAAAATAAGAATAAGTAAATGATGATATGGTAGAATTTTTGTGCCTCCCTCTCAGAATACCAGTTCTAAGTAAACGATTTCTCTCTGTGTGGCCCCTACTTCCTTAAGCTGAAATGAAGAGTTAGGACAAAGCAATTTCTATAATCTAGGTCTCTAATTTCAATATATAATATTTTAAAATATATGGTTACTTCAATAAAAAATATAATTTTAACTTCTTCATAGTTTCTAAAATTGCTAATAATGTCCATTTGAGACTATTATTGCAGTAAGGGCTTGCTATGACCCTAGCACAATATATAACAATTGCTTCTAAAAAAATAGTCAAGTTGGCCTGATAAAATAATAATTTATGTTTTAGAGTTTGCATATTGAAGCAAGTTCTACCAAGTCTAAATGTGCTGGCTCATTTTTGTTTGTATAACAGAAATGTTACAAATTAAAATAATTCCAAGGACCAAATAGATGTTATCTATGTTATAATAACCAAATTAATATACCATATTGACCCTTATGAATTATTTTATTGGGATATAAATGACTTAGTTATTGCAGTCTCTGAATAACTGAAGCCAAAACAAACTATACAAAACCAATTTATACATATCCAATCTACTTTTTAGTTGAAGCAATATGGTTGCTTAAAATAATAATGTTGTAACATAATGAGCAATAGAGTCTGAGTACACCTGTGCTTGGGACCTATAAAAAGAGAAAACTTAACTAAGTTTGAGCTTGTGTTAAATCCTGACTATATATTTTCACATAATTAATGGGAATAAAGGCTTCATATAGAGCCAAATCTCAGGTGTGAGTCTGCCAAGAAAAATAGAATTTGAAAGGTAAACACAGGTGGGAAACAAATGTCTTTCTAAAAATCATTCAATAATAACTACCTAATGAAAGTATAGTAAAAACCCAGTTGCTCTTACACAGCATGCATTCATACCAAGGCATATGTCCCAAGAATGCAACCTATTCTAACAAATGAGGTCTTATTCATGATATCCACAGGATGACAAACTATTCTTATCTATGTGCATATTAGTTAATTAACACATGTTTAGGTGGCAAATGTACCGTTGTGCATGCTAAGTGATTTCAGAATTAGTTTTTCAATTGAGTGTTAAGGTTGTATAAAAGTTTACCAGTGAAAGTCCAGAGAAGTTGAGTTCTAGTATAAAAACTTCCATTTGCCTCGTTGCCTATTTTAGTCACATCTCCATTATATCATAATAGTCAAACCGATTTTCAATATAACATTTTTATTTGCATGGTTGGCATATACAACTTACTGTGTTTGATTGAAATAGAAACATATTTATAAAAATAATTTCAGACATAATTTTTTCAACAAATCTCTTTTCTGTTCCTAGCCTTTAAAACTTTAATTTTTAATTGCTATGTATAAATTTAAGCTAATGCTCTTAACTTTGCATGCTTTTCAACCAATTTTGGCACTAATAAATAATAGATAAGATATGTAAGTGGATATTGTTACCTCAGTATAATTAAAGATTGGTTATCTTTAATGATAGTCAATATTGGTATAAACAACCAAATAATAGTGAGCATATTTTTCTGTGAGTAATTGAAAAATTATCAGAAAAATGTATTCATTCCTCTTATATAAAAATTGAACCTTCACTGACAACACTCACAAATCTTTTCTTGTACAAATTGTTGCATTTTGAATGTGATATGTTTTAGATACAAACTTATTCAATTAACCTGTGCCTTTTGCTGTTTTCATGTAAAAATACTAGATATAGTAAAAGTATTATTCTATTTATTAGCAAAGGAATTAGTAAAACCAAAACACTTAAACATTTTATGACTTGCTCTGTTACTCCTAAAGTGCAGCATAAATGTTGAATTTGCATTTGACTTGACTGTAATATTCACATTATTGCTATGTTGAACTCCATTGTGTGCTGCAAAGATGCAGGATTATATGGTTGTAAATTAGAATTATTTGACATGTGTCAATAAAGGAACATAACCAAGTACTAAAGCAGTCTGGCTTTGTGTCAAGTCTGAGGTCAAGATTTGTAAGAATGACATAGTAATTTTCTTGCTTGCTTATTGCTGTGGCCTCTAGGCTGTAGTAACCAGATGTCTGGCACTTTGCATTTAAAGAGCTCATAGTTTCAGACTGAAACAGATAAAGACTGAATTTTCCCACCTCTCCCATTTAACTCAGTTAAATTGTTTGCAGTTAAATGCACAATCATTTGTATCAATCTTGTTTTCTTTCCCCCTAATCCAATTAAGCATAAAAACATTTAAATTTTTACATCTGAAGTACCCATTCTTATTGGTGAAAAGCATGCACTTAATTTCCCTTCTGCTGCTTAGATTGTGTTATATTTCTAGCCCCTGCTTGAAATTTAATTTCCCTTTGCATAGTGTCTACAATTTGGTGGCAGATTCCTGATTTTCTTCACTGACTCTCTAGTTTTCTATACAGGTCAGAAATGTGCATTATCTTAAGAGCATAAGTAAATAAAAATCTGTAAATAAAATCACTTGAATATTTTCCTACAACTACCTCTATATTGTGATTTTAAAACCAAATAAAGCAAAAAGAATTGGTCTGCACTGATTTGTTGAAAGAATTCTGGCTGAATTCCTATAGAGGAATTTACAGTTTGACCTACTGTCGCAACTAAAGAGAATGAAATCTCATAGATTTTTATCTGTCTTTAGCTGTGTATATGTGAGTAGATGGGATTTCAAAATGTGTCCTTTGGGAATATACTAACTTCATCATTGCTCTCTTTATTAAACTTTAAAATTAAATTTTATGTGCCTATTATGACCAACCATCTGGACTTTATCTGAGTAATTAAAAACTCAAGAGCTCAGTTGTACCTACAATTTAATTTTTTTTATCCCAGAAACAAAAGAAAGTACTTAATAAAAATACAGACAGATGTTATCTAGAAGTTATTGATACTACAGCAGTACTATACAAATAATTTTTAAAGGTCATACACAGACTGTAATCTAGCAATCTGAATGATCTCAGATTAAGCTTGAGAGGGCACAATCTAAACCTTGATTATTATTTTGCATCAAAATCAAGAAATATGTTTGGGTTGGAGAAATACTACAGCAGGTTACACACTTACTTGACTTGCACACAGCCTATCTGGGCCAATCCAGAACCCTTTTGTGTCTCCTGAGCCCTGCTAGGAGTTATGCCTAAACATTGAGCTAAGAGCAAGACCTGAGCAGCTGGGTATGGCCCCAACCCTCCATTCTTTACAATAAAAATCAAGAAATAACTTAAAGATTACCTACAAGGCAATTTGCTGAAATATGGATGGAACTACAAGATATTATATTAAATGAAATAAGCCAGAAGAAAGATAAATATGGAATGATATCACTTATATTTAAAATAACTGCATGAAAAAATGCAATGATTTAAATGGGGGTTGTCAAGAACACTTTTGTTCCCAGAATATAGTAAAGACAAGGGGAAAAAAAGAGTGGAGGGGGAGAAAGACAAATATGAAATAATGGGGGACAGGGCCCAGAGGACTCAGTGAATTGGTGGTGTTAAAAAAGATGGAACTAAATATCCAAGCCACAGAGTCAATAACAATGAAATCATGAGACCCAAATTTTAACAACCAAACTTAAAAAGGTGCCTGTTTTGATGGCTGGCTGTGGCAGGATATGGTGACATGGGATGAACTCTGGGAAGTTTGGTAGAGGGAGATTGAGCAGAAAATATGTATGACTAAAAATCCACCTATGGGGGCCAGGTAGATAGCATGGAGGTAAGGCCTTTGCCTTTCATGCAAAAGGTCATCAGTTCGAATCCCGGTGCCCCATATGGTCCCCCGGGCCTGCCAGGAGCAATTTCTGAGCATGGAGTCAGGAGTAACCCCTGAGTATTGCCGGGTGTGACCCAAAACAAAACAAAACAAAAACAAACAAAAAAAACCCACCTATGAATAATTGTTTAAACCATAATCCTTTAAATAAAAAAACATTGAAAAGATGACAAGGACAATTTTATAATCATATTTTCAATAGACAATTCTTACAAAAGTAAACAAATAAGGCTTCAGAAATAAAATTGAAGAGGCTCCTACAGGTCAAATATGGGACAATTTCAGCACGCCTAATAAGAAGTTGAGCACTTAATATATTTATATTAATGATTCACCTTTTTTTTCATTCTCTTTCTCTTGTTTAAACACATAAATTCATAATTATCCTCAATAATCAACTTTAGACCAGAGTAGGTAAAGAAAGCATTTCACTATTTTTTTTAAAAAATCAATAAAAAAGACTTAAACATTTATCTTATTTTTAAAAATTTTATTTATTTGTTTTGGGGCCACATGTAGGTAGGTTCAGGGTTTACTCTTGGCTCTGCACTCAGGGATCACTCCTGATGGGGTTCAGAGGAGCAAAAATCAACATGTGACACAAGCCCTTTACCAGCTATAATATTGCTCTGGGTCCTCAATAATTAATTTTAAATGTAATCATTGTATTCAGTTGACTAATGGTCAATGAAAGTATAAACATTTAAAAGGACATATTATTTAAAATCTGTGGATGCCAATTTCTCCTCATAGATTCTTGGAGGAATCAACCCCGATAAAGTTCGTTTTTAAACTTCTATCCTCCAAAACTGAGATCTTCTATTTATATTGCTTTAAAAGAATCAGTTTATTGCACTTTGTTATTACAGATCTAGAGGAACCAATGCACACTCTGAGTTTAAGAAGACAAATACTATGTGCCTGGAAATATTTTGTGGAGAGGGAAGAAGCAATGCTGAGAAGCTGGACTTTTGGATGTTTTAAAAATATTTATCGAAATACTCTCAATATATTTGTCAATATTTTTGTCAAAAGTATTGTTTTCATTTAGGTTGACTGAGTTGATGATTTTACCAATTTTTGCAGCTGCAACTTTGTATCCCTTTTTAATTATAATATTTAATAATAAACTACTCACAATGAAGCAGAAAGAAAATAAGACACATTTATTCCCTGAAAAATAGGACATCTTTACAAAAAATAAAAACTTCTAATTATTTTGAAAACTAGATAGGTTTAAATGTGTTAACGGGTCACAGTTTTCATGTTCTCTAGTTCTATGTTCTGCTACATATTTTCAGACGGCCAACTTTGAAAAAAAAAAACCGCAAGAATGAAACTTAATTTGTGTAAATTCATGGAATAGAACGAGACTTCAGAAAGTGCATTCCTTACAATTGTAGATTAAAAAATTAAAAGTTAAAAAAATTAACTGAAGGACAAAGAAATGATCCTTTCCTGGCTTCATATACAGATATGTTGATTTGTGTTTTGGTATAAAGAAATAATGTTTCACATCTGTAATACATTCTTTGTGGTGACTAGGGAGTCAGTAAAGTAATCTAGCTAGGAACTAAGTAAAACCAGATCTTGTTCCTTTAAAAAATGATAATAAGAGAACAAGACCATCACTTTTGAACAAATAAGGACTCAAATTTTCCTGAAAGAGAATCCTAGGGAATTAAATTGAACCCCAAATAACTTTATCTGCTGTTTACAGTTACAAGTTTTGTTGGCAAGTCTGAACACTTGGCACTCATACACTTTTTCATCAAGGGGAGATAACTCAATGTTATTCTCTCAGTGCCTTCTCTGAGTGGAATGTACAGTATTTCTCTGTGCCTTCTAGTTCTAGGAGCTGTCATCATGATCCCCAGGAAGCCTTCCAAGTTCCTCAATGCCACACTTGGGAACTGACACTAGTAATGGAATGAGATTGTCATGCCTCGGAGCAACCCTGAATCCATTAATTACTTAATTTATTTATTCATCCATTTATATTTGGTTCTGGGGGCTATAAACCCAGTTTAACTCAGGGTTTACTCTTGACTCTAAAGTCAGAGAACATTACTGATGGGCTCAAAGGACCATATGAGGTGCTAGGGATTGAACCCATGCCAGCTGCATACATGATAAATATCTTACCCAATGTACTATCACTCTACTCCTCATTCACTGAAAATTTTTAAGGATAGAAAGTATGAGAAATTTGGAACTTAACTATAGTGCAGTGGTTTGGCGTTTGCCTTGCACACGGTTGACCCAAGAGAGACCTCGGTTCCATCCCCTACATCCCATATGGTTCCCCAAGACAGGGGCAATTTCTGAGTGCCTAGCCAGGACACCCTGAGAGCCACCAGATGTGTCCCAAAAAAATAAAAAGAAAAAAGTAAAAAGAAAAGAAAAGAAAAAAGGAAGTATGAGGAATTTAAAAAATAAATTGAGTCACAAGGTAAAATAAGTTAAAGAATTAAGAAAAAGAGATAGAGAACAAAGAGAAGAGTCAGTTTTACGTTTTTAAGTGTCAGCTGATTTATTTAGGTTACATAGAGTCATATGATATTCAGTGAAGTCAATTAGCTCTTTAGCATTGCCCACAACTTTTACTTCTAAACTTGAACTTTAAGTCCTTAGTTCTGAGTACACACTGTAACCACATGAAAGTCTTAAAACATGCCAATGTCTGGAACTTACCCCAGAGATTCTTTTATTTATCACTGTGCAGACTGCAATTGTGTTTTTTAAAAGCTCCCCAGATGTGTAGACAAGGTATAGATTGCTTTCATGAAGTTCCCATAACTGAGAAATCCAAAAGACTTTCCTTCAAAGTAAAGAATAAACAGCCTCCCAGAACTTTGAAGACCACCCTCATTTCCAATCTGTTATTCTCAAGAAAAGATGTAAGTCAATTTTCCTGTGGAACATTTATGAATATTTCTTATTCTCAGATGAGTTATTCTGGTTAGTTTTTAAACATTTCTTGGGGCAAGAGCATAAGCACAGTGGTAGAATGTTTGCCTTGCATGCGGCTGACCTAGGACGACCTGGTTTTGATCCCCAGAGTCTCATATGGTCCCACAAAGTCAGGGGCTATTTCTGAGCGCATAGCCAGGAGAAAACCCTGAGCATCACCAGGTCTGCCCCCCCAAAAAAAATGAAACAAGGGGAACCAGGCGGTGGTGCTGGAGGTAAGGTGCCTGCCTTGCCTGCACTAACCTAGGACAGACCGTGGTTCAATCCCCC
>PVKC010001302.1:0-43594 GCA_004027635.1 Crocidura indochinensis | reverse complement strand
CCTGAGATGGAATGGTGAGGGGAATTTATAAGTGACCTGGCGGGTCCCTGCACCTTACCCCCACCAAGCTAGGGTCCATGAGGATGGGGTTGGGGGTGAGCTGTTCTCACCGGCTTTTCTATTCCTGTGTGGATGCAGAGCTTGTGCTATGGCGGCTGTGAGTTGTGGGTTTTTGTTTGCTTTTTTGTTTTTGTTTTTGTTTTTACAAATGAATGCTAAATCTTGGCAACGGCTTTCTTTCTGTCTACTGATACCATGATAAAATTTTCGGGTTTTTGGCCATACTCAGCAATGCTCAGGGGTTACTCCTGGCTCTGCACTAAAAAATTACTTCTGCCAGTGCTTAGGGACCATATGGGATGATGAGAAACAAACTTGGGTTGTCCATGTGCAAGGCAAATACCCTACCACTCACTGTGTTATCTCTCCAGTTCAATGACATCATGATTTTTACCTTTCCTTTTATTTTCCTTTTTTTGGGGGGGGGGGGGGGGGTTGATTTTGGGCCACACATAGTGATGTGTGGATACTTCTGGCTGGGTAGTTATTTCTGGCTGTGTGGCCCTGACTTTGGGGACCTTATGGGACAATGGGGATCAACTCAGTTCCATCCTGGGTCAGCTGCATATAAAGCAAATGAGCTACTGCTGTGCTATGGCTGTAGCCCCATCCTTTCATTTCTTAAGGAAATGAAATATAAGTTCCTCTTGGTTATTTTTTTGGGGGGGGTTTGGGTCACACCCGGCAGTGCTCAGGGGTTACTCCTGGCTCCAAGCTCAGAAATTGCTCCTAGCAGGCACGGGCGACCATATGGGGCACCGGGATTCGAACTGATGACCTTTTGCATGAAAGGCAAACGCCTTACCTTCATGCTATCTCCCGGGCCCCGTTCCTCTTGGTTATTATATTGCATGTTTCTTTTAATGTTTTAGATTCCATTCACTATGATTTGGTTGAGGAATTTTGCATCTATGTACAGTGATACAGGTCTATAATTTCCATTTTTCAGTGATAAATCTCTTTTTTGCGGGGGAGAGAAGGTCACACCCAGCAGAGCTCAAGGGTTATTCCTGGCCCTGCCTTCAGAAATCGCCTCTGGCTGAGGGGACCATATGGGGATGCCGGGGATTGAACTCGAGTCTATTCTGATTCAGCTATATGCAAGGTACCTACCACTATGCTACCACTCAGGCCCCTCTTTTGGTATTTTAATATTGGCCTTGTGGGAACTGTTTGAATGAATTCCTGTACAATGTTTTGAAGATCTAAGGAGAAAAGCTAATGCATAATCTTTGAAGATTTGGTAGTATTCAATAGTAAATTCAGTTTGACATGTGTTTTTATTTTGACAGAAGACTTTTGATTGGTTTCAATTTCCTTGCCTGTAATTGACTTATTCAGATTGTTACCTGTACATTCAGTTTTGTGATGTTATTCTAAAAATGTGTCCATTTCCTTCAATGTTTCGCATTTAGTGGCTTAAAGATGTTAATTGTAATTTCATATGATCTGCTGTATTTTTTTTGTTTGTTTTTTGTTTTGGGGCCAAACCCAGTGACACTCCTGGCTATGCGCTCAGAAATTCCCTGGCTTAGGGGACCATATGTGACACTGAGGAATCGAACCGCAGTCTGTCCTAGGCTAGCATGTGCAAGGCAGATGCCCTACCACTGTGCCACCGCTCTGGCTCCAATTTGCTGTATTTCTGATCCTTTGGTCTATTGTAACTTCTTCTTCCTTTTCATTCCTGACCCTATATATTAGGGGACTTTTTCTCTTTTTTTTGGGGGGGGGGATAAATTAGGCTAAGAATTTGCCTTTTTTTAATTCTTTCAAATGAATTTTTGATTTTATTGATCTTTAGTTTCATCATTTTGATTTCTATTTTCTTTGTTTCCACTTTAATTTTTTTTGTTTGTTTTTGTTTTTGGTTTTTGGGTCACACCCGGCAGTGCTCAGGGGTTACTCCTGGCTCCATGCTCAGAGATTGCTCCTGGCAGGCACGGGGGAGCATATGGGGCACCGGGATTCGAACGGATGATCTTTTGCATGAAAGGCTAACGCCTTACCTCCATGCTATCTCCCGGGCCCCTCCACTTTAATTTTTATTATTTCTTTTCTCTTGCTGACTTCGAGTTTCATTTGTTGTTTCCAGAGAAAAGCCTGTATTACCATAAACTTAATTCTTAGAATGGTTTTTGCTATGTTCCATATGTTCTGTTTTGTTGTTGTTGTTGTTTTTTGTTTTGGAGCCACACCTGGAAGTACTCAGAGTTTATTCCTGGATCTGCTCTCAGAAATCACTTCTAGTGAGGCTTGTAGGACGATATAGATTGCAGGTGATCATACCTGGTTAACTGCATGCAAAACACATACCCTATTTTGTTGTACTGTTCAGCCCTGCTAGACATTTTGATATGCTCCTTTCTCGTTAGCATGGGATGATACCTCATTTTTGATTTGATGTGCATTTCCATGAGTGACCATGAGCACACTTCTTTGTATGCCTACTAGCCATTTCTTTTCTTTGGGTAAAGTGTCTGTTTATCTCCTCACCTTATTTTTGGATGGGATCATTATAAAAGCTTTAAAAATCTTTGGTGAAGATTTTGTCTCAGTCACAGGAAAATATTACCTAGATTTTCCTAGTGTCTCTCAATATTATGGCATCAGATTCCACCTCCAACTTTTGGCTTCTAAATGAGATCCCTAGCCATATTTCTTTTGGGGGGTAGGGGGTCACACCCAGCAGCGCTCAGGGGACCATATGGGATACCAGGATTTGAACTGGAGTTTGTCCTGTGTTGGCTGTGTGCAAGGCAAATATCCTACTGCTGTGCAATTGCTCCAGCCCCCATGTTCCTTTTTTTAATTACTTTTTAATTATTTCTTCCTACTTTACTGTGGGTGGCATCGCTGCATTTTCAAATAACCCCTTCTTTCCTAAATTAGCTCCTTCTTCTACTGACTCTACCTCAGTTGATAAGTTGCCTCCTCAAATGAAAACTCTGGAATCATAATAGACTAGCTCTCCTCAATCACATAGCCATGTTTTAGCCATTGCCTCTTAGATACTTGTCAAATTTCTGTTCTCACTCTGATCTTGTCCTTTTCCCCATAACTTCTGATAGCTTACATTCTTTCCATGTGACTGAAGGGCTTCTCACTCATTCTTATTTGGGGGTTGCATGGTGTTTCTTCAAGTGTTGTGTGCCTGTCTTCTTCAGAGGCTTAGCTTCTTTAGAACAAGTACTGTTCCTATTCTCATTCATTCTGGGTACAAAAATAGTCTACAACAATACCTGAAATATGATTATTTTTTGTAAGAAATTATGTTTTATTCCTCAGGTAAACTGAACACATGAAAAGCTTTGGAGATGGATATTTGGGTAGGTAAGGGGGAGTTTAGAAAGATGCCCAAAGTGTCATATATGTTTATGCAGCTCTTACAGGACTCCTCAGTGTTCTCTTTCTCTTGCCACTCATCTTGCCCTTGTTCACAATCATAATATGCTTTCTTTCTCTTTTGAATCTCTCTACCTTTATTCTTTGTCTAAGTTCTCCTGCCTTTTCTCTTGGACTCAGCTCAAAGGCTACCTCAGAATGGATTACATGCCTTTGGTCCATGTGCCTATCTCTAACATGGTACTTATCAGAGAACCTATGGTTTCCTGTTTCATGGTCTAACTTTCCCAGCAAACTGTGAGCTCATTTAGGATGAAGACCAACTCGTTCTCCACTTACATTCATAGAGTCTGACATCACTAATGAATAACAAAGGAACAGGCTTTGAAACTAGCAGATATTTGTAGGGGTGCTATTATTAAAGTCTTTAGAATCTCTCCTATTCCCCGAATACAAAGTTTATATTTCTTGTGTTGAAGCTTAGCTATGGGTGTCTCTAGTCAACTGTTAATCAAGCAGGCTGATCAGTCACTAAGGTAAATCAAGGCATTCCTTATGAAAGCCTTTCTGTTTATCAGTACAATTACATCATTGACTTTTATGAAATTTGTTTTCTCCCCTGAGTGTTAGTGGCCACAAAAGCTGGTATACATATCTGATAGTATTTTCAGGGAGTTCAAAGAATGGTAGTCTTTGATATCCTATCCTGGAAGGAAAATGAATTTGAATTATCAAACGAGCAGTAAAGAAAATGGGAAACTAGGTAAGCATCCAAGAATCTTTTATGAGATTCTTAAGTATTTAAGTCTAATAGATGCATTGATTATAGTATGGGAGAGATTATAATGTGGGAGTACTGACCCATATGTTTTATACTATGAAAAGTAGACAAGATTACATAGTCTATTAATATTTTTATATTTTCTAGAAATACCATAGTTAAGCCTGGAACAGAGATAGCACAGTGGTATCGCGATTGTCTTGCAAGCACTGACCCAGGACCAATGATGGTTCAAATCCCGGCATCCCATATGGTCCCCCATGCCTGCCAGGAGTGATTTCTGAGCAGAGAGCCAGGAGTAACCCCTGAGTGTCGCCCCCCCCCCAAAAAAAAAAAAACTGGAACAGAAGCAAAAGACTAATTTAAGACAAATTTTACCAAAAGGGAAGGGGGGAAGCTCCTAAAATGTAGAAGTATTTGGGGGCTGGAGCGGTGGCACAGCGGTAGGGCATTTGCCTTGTACGCGGCTGACCTAGGACAGACCTCGGTTTGATCTCCTGGCGTCCCATATGGTCTCCCAAGCTGGGAGTGATTTCTGTGTGCAGAGCCAAGAGTAATCCCTGAGTGTTGAGTATGGCCCAAAAAACAAAAACAAAGAAGTAATATTTTATGGGAGAGGGACTAGCACTTTACTTTCAAAAGAATACGAAATATGCTCTATAAGTTTTCTCAATTTTTTTTCTTTTGGTTTTTGGGCCACACCCCGTGACACTCAGGGGTTACTCCTGGCTGTGCGCTCAGAAGTTGCCCCTGACCTGGGGGCCATATGGGGCACGGGGGATCGAACCGTGGTCCATCCAAGACCTGCGCAGTAAGGCAGGCACCTTACCTCCAGCGCCACCGTCCGGCCCCAGTTTTCTCAATTCTTAAGTTTCTCATTTCTATTTCCATAACACATTTCTTCTTTTCTTCTCTCTCTCTCCCTCTCCCTCCCTCCCCCTCCCTCCCTCCCTCTCTCCTTCCCTCCCTCCCTGCCTCCCTGCCTCCCTCCCCTGTTTTTGAGCCACACCAGTGATGCTCAGGGGTTATTCCTGAAAATGCGCTCAGAAATCACTCCTGGCTTGGGGGACCATATGGAACGCCTGGGGATCAAACTGCGTTTTATGGTCTACGGCCATACCATCCTGAACGTGCCCGATCTCGTCCGAACCGCAGTTCGTCCTAGGTTAGTGCGTGCAAGGCAGACGCCCTATTGCTTGTGCCACTGCTCCTGCCCCTTCTCTCTCTTAAGTAAAGCTTTCACATGCCACCCAGCTGAAGAAGACTACCTCATAGCAAACTAGTATCCTTATTTAGTTCAGCTAAAGAGCTCAAACTGAATTAGAATCTCAGTTTGGGGTGGAGTGATAGCACAGCAGTAAGACCCAGGACACACTGCGGTTCAATTCCCAGGCATCCCATATTGTTCCCCAAGCCAGGAGCGAGTTTTTGGTGCGTAGCCAGGAGTAAATTCCTGAGTATCATTGGGTGTGGCCCAAAAAGAAAAAAATAAACATTCAGTTTAAGTTGGTAAGGTTAGAATAGATCAGACTAAGTTGGTCTATTTCAGAGAGGTTAAACCTAAACAATTTGGGATAGGTTAGGAAGCCACTGTGGTCTGTACACCTGGTTAAATGGACCAATATTGATACAGCTTGGCATTGTATGAGTACAAAATTGATAATTCTCACACAGGATGGTCATTATGAGTCAAACATAATATCTCTACCCATGTCTCAAACAAGGGAGTTTGGAGCAAAATAGTAGAACATATCACCATATGTTACTTATAGACCTGTTCTCCACCAGATAATATGCATCTTGAAGCAAGATACCATATTGTATATATTTGTCATTTCCAGGTTCGTGGTTTGAGCAAAGCCTCACAATAGCCATTCAGTTTATGCTTGTTGGATAAGCAGAAACCAATATAACCTAAGTCTTCATGGGAATTGCAGTCTAGTAATAAAAGCAGATAGTAAACAAATAAGCCAATTAAAAGCTGTAAATTGTAGGAATGCAAAAATAATTTTCACGAGAGGGGAAAAAGTTCCTAAGGTAGAATAAAATTTTGGAAGGAAATCAACAGTGTTTAAACCCAAATAGGGGCTTGCTCTTCAGTGATATTCTCCATTGAGTACATAATTCATTTGCTGGTCTGTATGTTTCTTTGCTTGCTTATTCCACTCTGGAGACACCTTTGTTCTCTCTCAAACATGTACTTCTCATTTTCTCTCCCCTCACACCTTTCTAAATCAGTTTCAATAAAATCGTTCTTGCTAAAAAAAAAAAAAATCACAGTAGCAAACAAAAAACTACCCAACGTAGGGCCAGAGAGGTAGCACAGGGGTTAAGGTACTTGCTTTGCATATTATCAGATTCCAGTTTCAATCCATAGCACACATGTTTCCCAAGCACTAGTAGAAATTGACCCCTGAGTACTGCTGGGATCAAACCCCAAACAACACAGAGCTGGAAGTATACTCACAGATGTCCAGATGTGGGCCAAATAAAAACCCAAAGTAACTTTACCTATTTATCCCAACAGGCTGTAAACAGTAATTCTAAACCATCACATATACATTTTATCCCATTCATAGTTTTAATGCCATAAAATGTGGCTAACATGAAATATATGAGCTAATAGTAGAATACAGCAGAGTTCTATTCAAGATTATAAACATGTATTGTTTTGCCAATTATTCAGAACTTAAATTGATCAACTCTTCACACAGAGCTAAATGAAATTATGAAATCGTTTTCTGAGAAGAATGATCAAATACACACTAAGAGAGATACACTTGGCTCAGCTCCATATAGGGATCTGAATTAAGATTACAGATAATATAGGAAAACAATCTTTCTTAAAGAGTAGAATTCTGTGTGGTTAGATGATACACCAGGATGTGTTTTGTCAGTAGGACAATATTGACAGATAATAAATAATACCTGTTGGAAGGGTCAATGGAAAGATACAGAATCTGGAAAATGTTTTAATATTATATTTAGTACTCAGAATGTTAATATACTTGCTGCCGACATCTAATATATAATAGTAATTTATTCTAGAAGCACACCAGATCCCCTAAACAATAATTAACAAAGTGTTGTCTAGCTGTATTAATTAGAGGAATTAACAGCCGCTTCTATATAAACAACTTCAAAATCCCAGTGGCTTGTTACTGTTTATTTTTTCTCTATGAAAAGTTCAGGGCAGATGGGGAGTCTGTTCCTTAAAGTTATTTAAAAACTCGGGCCCCTTCCATCAGATTCCTTTGTCCTAAGTTCCTTTCATCTAGGCTAGTCCAGGGGAAGAGTGTGCTTGGGTCAGGTCTAGACCAGCAACCAAGACTAAGTTACATACATCAAATCTATCTTTGAGGACGTCAGGGAAAATAAGTCAGTAGGGACCCAGAAGAAAGAGGAGACCATGCCTCGAGGTATGTTTTCTGTCTCACACATTGGCAAATATGTAAGTTCAAGAAGATGGAACACATAAAGCCTTGCAAAAAGGCCTTTTATATTTTCAAAAATAATCTGTATAAAAATTGAGATTGTTGCAAACAAGTCATCCATCTGAAGGGCCAGAATTAGCTCAGTAGACTGAAACGCATGCTTTGTGTGCTGACGGCCTATGTGATGTTGATCCCCATGTTGGTCTACTGAGAGAAAATACACACACACACACACACACACACACACACACACACACACACACACACACCATGTTGATCTACTGAGAGAAAATACACACACACACCCTCTCTACATACACACACACTCACACACACCCTCTCTTAAGGTGATATAACCTGAAATCTCTTAGTGCTGATTGTATTGTGGACTGCTATAGACCAGAGCTGCTTTTTCCCATTCACAACCTCTTTTGTTTGGGGGGAGCACACCCATTCAGAAATCGCCCTGGATTTGGAGAGCATATAGGACGCCACTGGGGGATCAAGCCACGGTCTGTCCTAGGCTAGTGCTTGCAAGGCAAACACCTTACCTCTAGCGCCACCTCTCTGGCCCCTGACAACCCCTTTGAAATGTTTAAGCAATCTGAGTATATAACATAGTTATATAAATTAAATTATTATTAATTACTAAAAAAATCATAAATTCATATTTAACAAGTTTTTATTGCCCCTACATTTGTTTACATGATTTTATATAGAGTCATGACCCACACTGTAAGAAGCTAATAAACTATCCGTGATTCCCTATCTGTGAAAAGCAATCCAGAAGATTGCTAAAAAGTACCAGTGTCTGATCACAGTGGAAGTAGTTCTTGTCTTTCCATCTCCAAAACACAATGACATCTAAATTCATTCCTCAAAAAACCAACCATTCGTGCCTCTTGCAGACTTCTTCAACAAGCGAAGTCAACCTGAAATGTTGACAAGTCAGATTTGCCCATAGCATTTTTAGTTTTGACTAGCATTTCTTATGAAATTTAGAAAAGTGTATAATTCTGTATTTTTGCTTTGACCTGTAACATTTTTGGTCTGAGCTTTGTTTTAGGGCACTTACAAACTTTAATTCTGTCAAGCTTACTCTATCAAATACTTAATATACACTTTTATATAGGCCTTTTTCATTCTCAAAAATATCTGTGGCATCTATTATTGTCCTTATTTTGCAAAAGAGCAACCTGAGGTTCACAGACTTCAAATAAGTTGCTCCAGTGTTAAAATAGTTTGCCAGCATCAGAACTCAAAATTCAAACCAAGTTGGCTGACTCCTGATGTCATCATCTTAAATATGAAGTTATAGAAGAGTGAAAAAAAAAACAATAGAAAAAGCCAAAGACTAGCTGGGGATTTCTTGATATTAATTAATCAGAGAAGTAGATTACTGCCTCATCTTGGGAAGTATCACTTTCTGGGAAGTTGAAAGGTGATACATACGAGGCAAAAAAAAAAGCTTGAATCTAAACCCAGGTTTTGTAGACCTCCAAATCTACCAGAAATGATCCTTGAGCACTGCTGGGCATGACCCAAATGAACAACAACAAAAAAAGTCAATTTGAGGAACATGATTGCATTTCAGTTGCCCAAATTCTATGTAGAAGATAGTTTAGAGATACTAATCAGCTTTCTGGAATTTTGTTTACTACTCTAATTTATTTTTAATGCATTTTAATTAAATTATGTTTGACCATTTTACTTCTACTGGATAGCAAGCTCCATATGAATTATTGTAGGAAGCAGACACAGGAAGTATCATAATCATCAAGACTACTGATTACTTTAAACAATTTGCTGGAACGTTAAGGTGCCCTTCAAGCCTGGAGCCTTTAGCTGATAGTTTATACACTCTTGTGGAGAAGGGTAGTATAAGGAGCCCTAAAGAAATGTTACTTGGGACTGGAAAGATAGTACAGCATGTAGTTTACTTATCCTGAACATGGTCTGACCTGGGTTCCATTGCTGACATTCGCAGTACCCTGAGACCCTCCAGGAGTGATCCCAGATTGTAGACCCAGAAGCCCTGAGGTATATCCCTCCTCCAAAAAAAGTGATATTGCTGGAGATAACCCTGTTCCTTTCTATGGTAAAATTCTTTTTCATAATAGCTTAATAGAAATATAATTAACCTACCATACAATTCACCTTCTAAAGTATACAGTGCTTTAGTATATTCATAGTAAGTATATTTAGTATATTCATAAAACAGTTTTAGGACGTTTTCACAAAGAAACCATATATACTTTGTTTTCTTCCAATTTTCCTCCAGATCTTCCATCTTTCAACAGTCAGTCCTGTTTTCTGTCTCTCTAGATTTGCCTGTTTTGAACTTTTTTGAATCAATATGAGTATGTGGTCATTGTGATTGTATTCTTTCACTCGACATTGTTTTCAAGGTTCATTCATGTTGTAGCATATGTTTGAATTTTATTCTTTTAGTGATAATAACATTTCATCATATGGATAGACTACATTTTACTTATACATATGTCAGTTAGTGGTCATCTGGGCTGTTTCCAGTTTCATTTGGGGGGGGTTGCTATCTTTAATAATACATTGTGTACGTGTAGTCATTTGTATTTGTTTTTATTCTCATGTTATTTGTCTGAGAGTGTCATTTCTGGGTCATATGGTAACTCTATGTCTATCCTTTTTAGGAACTACCAGACTGTTTTCCAAAGCAACTGCATCACTTAACATTCCCACCAGCAATGTGTGAGGGTTCCAATAGCTCCACATCCTCGCCAGCACTTGTTTTCTGTGTCTTTGATTGTAGTCATCTTAGCTGGTGTGAAGTGGTTTCTCACAGTTCTTATATGCATTTCTCTGATGGACTAATATTGTAATATTTATTTTATCAATGTAAGGGGAAAGTTTCAAATCTTTGCACAAAATGGAACCATCTTATATTATTGGGATGACTTTCTAAAGCAGAACTATAATGCTGTACAAGACACGATGTCATATATGATATCAGTTACACCTAAAGCAAAGAATGTGAAATGGCATGGGGTTAAAATCGGTGAGAAATTGGTTTTATAGTATGAATATATTGACAGTGTTTTGAAACCTTTATATAAGCTTCTCAAACACAATTATGTGGCATTTACTGGATAATCCAGACACCTCTTTGAAATCCGCAGTGTGATGTCATCCAGTAAACACTTGAAAGTGGAGAAGCAAGCCTCTTCTAGTTTTTATCAGTTGAGATTAGCAGTGGTTCACAGCACAGTGAACTTTTTCCTCTCTGAGATCCGTCAATCTATGTGTCATTGTGGGCCAATAGGCTGTCATCTGAAACTACTTAAAGTAAGTTGGACTTTCTTGAATGTCATATTGCAGGTTTTGGCTGCAGAAGAAGGGAAAGCATTTTTTAATGACTTTTAGTTGCCTCTGTATCCCTGGTTTTCAGTAAAACACTTTGCTTATCTCCCTAGACTGTATGGATCAGTTGTACCTTCCATCACTTAACTTTTTTTTTTTTTTGGGTTTTTGGGTCACACCTGGCAGCACTCAGGGGTTACTCCTGGCTCCATGCTCAGAAATTGCTCCTGGCAGGCACGAGGCACCGGGATTCGAACCGATGACCTTTTGCATGAAAGGTAAACGCCTTACCTCCATGCTATCTCCTGGGCCCCATCACTTAACCTTTTGAGGACGCTTGTGTGCTAGATGTTTTTATCAAAGAGAAATAGATATGTGACTTTGAGGTGTCAGTTTCATCATCGTGATTTCACCTGCCAGGAGACATGTAAAAAGAGCATCCACAAGATCACGTAGTGAGAAAAGAATGAGAACTTGAGCTGAATGCAAAGGACACTTTCTTCAGAGAAAATCTCAGGATCTCTCAGAAAGCACCCCCAAAAGAGAGACCCTAAAGGTAGACCATCATCCTCTTCACCCTTAGAGAGAACTACTGAAGACTGGGATCTAAATTCTCCCTATGAAGCCCCTAATGCTGTCCAGTCAGCACTGAGAAGTGCTGGGAGGGGAAAAGAAGGTAAAGAAAGAGCAGAGAGAGGAGAATAGAATCCCTTCCTCTATATCATCATGTTTCTGCCTTACTTGTTCCTTAATTGCTGAGTTAGGAGGTGAGGGAATTCAAGTATAGCTAAGATTTTGAGTTTTTATCTTTCTCAAAATGAAGGCAAGTAATTGTATAGAGTGGAGGATTGTTGGTTAGTGTTTTTTGTGGTGTCCTTCGAGCCTTATAAATCCTATTTTGAGCTTTATTAGCTAAAGTATTATTTTGGCTAAAACTTAAGTTTATTATGAACTAGTGAGAATGAGTGCCTCTAATGAAGTTCCTAACCTACTGTGTAGCCCTATCAATGTGCCTTCAGATCTAGTAAAGGACTAGTGCTTATATAGGTATTAATAGGAATTACAGGTTAGATTCTTATTTTTGCAATTGATGAGCTCTTGAGTGAAATTGAAAAGATAATAATTGGCACTTATCGGATATTGGCCACGTGTTAGGCATTAAACTGAGAATTCTTTTCATACACTATGAAATAGGTCATCTCATTTTGCAAACCGAAGTTTAATGATATTTACTGCTTGTCCAAGCCTTGTACCTTGAACTTCTATCAGTTTCTCGTTTCACATTAATAATTACTAGATACAGTAACCCCCTCTTTTTCTCTATATGTCAGTGCTTGATATAGGGAGGTGAGTGTGAATGAGAGCAAGCTAACATGCCTCAAATAAGGAAGTAAATGAACGAATTTTGCTGTAGTAGTTTTTTTTTTCCCTTGATGGCGTTTAAGTCAAGAAGCTTTTAAAATTTCCTTCTCATCTTTCATATTTGTGCATCTAAATGTTTTCTGGTAATGACTTAAGGACAGGAAGATTCAAGTAGTTTATTCCTCTAGGCCAGGGGACTCAAACTCAATTTACCTGGGGGCCACAGGAGGCAAAGTCGGGGTGATCCTTGAGTGCAAAGTCAGTAGTAAGCCTTGAACATTGGGGGGTGTGACCCAAGCAACTAAAACAAAACAAAACAAAACAAAAAGATTCCTCTAGGGCAGGGCCACAAAATGTTATACAGAGGGCCACAAATGGCCCGCGGGCCGCGAGTTTGAGACCCCTGCTCTAGGCTAACAGCCAAAAGGTCTTTCATAAGACAAAATTAGATCCAAGATTTTGCTGGTTCTTTTGTGTTAGGAAGTTAGGATTAAGAAGGAAAGAAAAGACTTGCTTCCTTCAGAAAGCCAAGCACCTCTATTTCCTTATTTTGAAGAAAATAGAATATATTTAATATAAACAGATATATATGTATATATTTAATTAATATATTAAATATATACAGATGTATATATATATATACATACATATATATATATATATATATATATATATATGAAGACTCTCACACAAGCATAAAACTATTCATTGCAACTTAGTTATATTACTATTATCACCTTGCTGGACCACTCGACTATGAGAGAGTTTCAAACCAACAAATCATTAACACCTTTCACTTTCTCTACATGCCCCCCCCCTTTTTTTTTGTAGTCCTCTTTCATACCTTATCTCATGCCTTTTAGTCTAATATAACTGAAGTTGTATTTCTATAAAGATTTTAAACCAAAGGATTGCTCTCCAGGCCAGTATCCTGGTCTGAATCCTGGTTAGAATCCCTGGAGTTCATGATGTTAGGTCTATCTGTCCCTTTCTTCCCCTACAGAGGTGTATGATGTTCTCTAAGAGTCTTCACTGAGTAGTCCACTAATTGAGGCCCCTTCTGGGAAAGGCAACACCTTGTTTTCAAGCAGATCTAAGTGATAGAAATGCCTTATGCCCTGTGGAGCTGTGTTTTGTGTTCTTTGCCTGCTTTTCAAAACTAACTCTGCCTTCTAGAATGAGACTGTAAAACTCGAGGGTGAACTATCTCAATTAACTGGCATCTATTTATTATTTATAATATACAGAGTAACCATGAAGTGTTCTAAATATTGATGTGCATGTTTTATAACATTAACACTTGATGTGAAAGAAAAAGCATGGCTTTTTGAAGTCAGATAAGAGCAAAAGTTTGCCAACCACTGTTGCAGATAGTTTATATATAAGTTAACCCATTAAATATGACCACAGCCCTGTTAAGTATGTACCATTAATATCTCCATTTTACAGATGAGAAGATTGAGACACAGAGTTAAGAAAATTTGCCCATAACTGCAAGCCAGTAAATGGCAGAGCCAGCATTTGAAATCAGGCAGTCTGGCTACAGGGACCCTCTCTTGGCTATGCTGACTCTCAGCCAGAGCTTCAGATCCTGCAACTGCCCCTTTTTAGCCAGGTGATACCAGGAATTCCTTTCACTTGCACTTCCTTGCTTCTAAAAATGGGCAAGATTATGATGTAGTGGAGTATCATTAAACATGACCAGTGGTTCTTAACATGTCTGGGTTTGACTTTTGGTTTTTGCATTTTTTTAAGTTTAGACCCACCCAAAACATCTGATTCCTTGAAATACATTGTGGTGTGTGGTTTGTTATCACTGATTTGTGTCTCATATCAACATTGTTGTAGAATAAGCAAGATAGTTGTGTTGGTTTGGGGTTTTGTCGTTTTTTTTTTTATTATTTAATAATCTTCTTGATAACTACACAGTTCAACAAAGCATTAGTCAGCACTAATTGAATTAAGTGCAGGTGATGCTAAAGATGGTGACTTCATAATCCCATAGGGGTTTATGTTCCTGAGATACTGGAAATTACTTCCTGGCCCCATTCGCTGCTGAAATATCTTTCTGCTTGTATATTCAAGCATTTTATGTATATTTTATATATTCAACTCATTTTATGAATAGCTGATGCTAGTAAAGAGAAATGTATGCTATTCTCTCTATATGATGGCAGTAAACTCTTCTGAAAGCAACCTTTGAAAACAAAGCATCACCGACACATATTTTGCATTTTTAAATCTATATCCATTGGTTCTCAAAAAGCTATAAATTTTCTGGCTGGTATTGACTTGTCATCATCAGATCTAGAGTAGAGAATTGATCGTTGTGCTCACTTCTGAAAGGGAAAAAGACTCCTAGCCAGCCCAGGAGAATGAACATCTCTTTCTGAGCATCCCATTAATGACCATTAGGGTGATTCACTTCATTGAGAGTAGTTGAAAAACTTTGAGCATGTGACAAGAGAATGCCACGTAGTTGGAAAATTTCTACTCTGATCTTATCCTTTTGATTTTCTCAAATGAGAACCAGGTCACTCTCAGGATTATGGTACTATGTGAGCCCAATTTGAGATGGAGAGGTGAGTTCAGAGATTTTAGAAACTGTAGGATAGCACAGCAGGGTGATGCCGTCCATTGACCATCAGTTCCCGAATAGTCTCTATTTGCTAGGCATCAGGTCATAATGGAGAGATGTTAACAAATACAACCCAATGACTATCTGCTGGATAATAACAACAGAGCTTTTTTATTGCGTACCCGATCTGTGCACTTTGCTTTGTCCAGATAGAAAACACAGGTTTTTCTAGAAAGATGATATAAGTCAAAAGAGCCTGTTCCCAGGGAGAACTCACAGGAACACAGTATTAGTGCACTTGCCTGGGACAATATGTGAGTCCCTGGTTTGTGTAATTTCATGATTTACACTAAACTGGAGTAAGAAAGGGGAGGATGTAACATCACATGTAAGACTAATTTTAGACTCTACTTGACCACTCTGTTAAGGCTACTGTTAAGGGACAAGGTAGAAACATGGTGCCTGAGCTCCCAGAGAGTGCCAGTAACAAGTCAACAAAGAACCAGAGCACCCAATGTTCTCTACCTGTCCTGCTGCCCTGGGAATGAACAAGCATGCTGGTGAACACAGTACAGAAGCTCCTTTTTCAAAAGTGTCCCCAACCATATTTATAACCCCATTTCTGGATGTTTCTTAGGGCAGGATAGAAATCAAAAGTCCCATGGGGGCTGGGGTTGGCGCTGGAGGTAAGGTGCCTATCTTGCCTGTGCTAATCTAGGACAGACCGTGGTTCGATCCCCCGGTTCCCCATATGGTCCCCCGTGCCTGCCAGGAGCGATTTCTGAGCACATAGCCAGGAGTAACCCCTGAGCGTCACCGGGTGTGGCCCAAAAACCAAAAAAAAAAAGAAGAAAGAAGAAATCAAAAGTCCCAAGCACCAAAGGTGTAAGATCCTATTCCAACTATATTAGCACAGACACTGTGGCCACTGTTAAAACAGCTCTCTCCACCCACCCAGGATCCTGGAGGAGCCTTAAGGTACTGTCAAGAGCACTGGCTTTGTAATATGTTGTTCTCAGCAGAAGGTAACATTGATCAAACTATACTGCAGAGCATAAAGAAGACCTCTTTCCAAGTTTTCCAAAACCTTGTGGAAGATATCTTTCATTTTACAGACCCAAATAAGGTCCTCCTTAGATCTCCTTATGACCTCCTTGGTCATCTTTAATCATCTTGGTCATCTACATTGATAATAGGCTAACTGGATATTTATGTTGTTAACTATTGAAGGAATTGAACTCTAAGAAAAGAAGTCTTGTTCATATTGCCTTTTCTCAGCAAAAGGCTAACTCAACTGGCACTTAAGTACAAAGATTCATACCCAGGGATAAGAAAGTAGAGATACTGTGGATAAAGCTGACTCTGCTGGGCCTCTTAAGCATGGCAGACATTTTGAGGCTTCCTCCTGCTGGCTCCAGCCTGAGATAGTAGAGATAAAAATCGCCTCTGTCCCCTCTGGCATTTTGGGAGAGCCAACTATCTTACAAGTACATATAGTAAGTATAGTACTTGTAAAGGTTAGTACTATGCTTACTAACCATTACAATTCCAGCTGTTGGTTACAAGTTCAAAATCAACTGTACATGCATACAAAAATGGAGAAAAACAGATGGCAATCAATTCGTAGAGGTGATGCATACCAGCCACTTGATATTGTCTCCGTCAGAGGAACAGCATTCTTTTGTTAACATCAAAAAGAACACTGGGCTCTTCAACTTTTTCTGAGAGATTGTCATGTTGGCTTTAATTTATAGGACTTTTCACTTGATGATTTGAATATTAAAATTTCTTCTCTAGCTAGGAAGTGACTTCATTGTACTGAAATTCTGGAGTTCAAGCTCATGGAAAATCCCAGCCTCTGACAGTTTAAAATATAGGTATGTTGTTTGAATTCTAGTGATACAAAAATTTATGAAAATACACAAAATATACAGCCTCCCTTTTTTTAAATCTTTAATATGGTCAGTAAAGCTCATTTGGTAGGCATTATGAAAGTAAAGTGGAAAAAATTCAGAAATATCAGCAGGATCTTTTCAGAAAGATCTTCAAAAGTTGTTTAGCATGATAAATTGTAGTTTCCACATCATTCCTAATAAATGTGATTATGGGCTTTTCCTGTGATAGATTATAGATTGTAATCTACAATAGATTGGTAGGAGATTGGTAGGCAACAGGGTGATCAAGAGTGGAGCATAATTGAGATGGCATGAAATATAGAGAGACCTGAATCAAAGAAATTAATCTACAATAGATTGGTAGTAGATTGGTAGGCAACAGAGTGATCAAGAGTGGAGCATAGGGCCCGGGAGATAGCATGGAGGTAAGGCGTTTGCCTTTCATGCAAAAGGTTATCGGTTCGAATCCCGGTGCCCCATATGGTCCCCTGTGCCTGCCAGGAGCAATTTCTGAGCATGGAGCCAGGAGTAACCCCTGAGCACTGCCGGGTGTGACCCAAAAACCAAAAACCAAAAAAAAAAAAAGAGTGGAGCATAATTGAGATGGCATGAAATATAGAGAGACCTGAATCAAAGAAATTAATTAATTGGTTGTGTTGGTGATTTAGGCCAAGATGAGGTCCCAATGTAGATGGTGGCAACAAATACATAAAAAAGAAAGAACCCCAAGTTTAGGAGTTTAAAAAGTAGAGCCATCAGAACTTAGGGACTATTGAATTTAGAAGAGAAGGATGGTTCTGACTTTCCTTAGTGGTTTCCATAGGTAGAGAACTGAATTAACACTGTACACCTAGGAATCTGGTTTATCATATCGTTTAGCAATGACAACTTGTGGTATAAGTAATACCGTGGCCATTACACTTTTGTAAAACCTAAACTCAGAGTTAATAGATATCTTCCAAGGATTTATACTATGATTTTTGGATGCCAAAACCTTTCTTAAACCAGAGCACAAAATAGGCCCTCTCTCTTCAGAGAAGGAAATGAAGTTGGATTGGGAAGGAGAAAGTTCTGGCAGCACTAAACCAGTGACTTATGTAAGATTGAGATATATTTAAGGAAGTTGGGATAGCAGAACTCTAGCATAATGGAGGTGTTGGGGACATAGCAGAATTTGGGTTGTATTTTCATCTGATTGATGTAGACAGTGAGTGAGATAATCCAACAAGAAATGTATAGTTAGAGAACAGACCCCAAAATGGAGGTTAGAGAGTAAGCAGTCACCTAGTTTAGGTGTTAGGAAACAGTCATCTCCCTGTATGACATGGTTTTTATTTCCTGACCAAGATAGAGCACTGTGCTTTGGTGTATCCAGTTCAATTTTGTGGCATTTCCTTTTTATCACTGAGCATAAGTAACCATTCTAGGGACAAGGAAATTGGTCCCTTCCTTTAGCAAATTTAGAGTTTAGTGGAGAGACATGCAATTACAGCGGGATTAACATTCATAAGTGTCATCGTCCATCACAGAGTATGTGGCAGTGTCATTATAGACACTCTTAAAGGAGACTGAACAGGATTTGCTCTAGAGTCAGACTGGAGAGTCAACAGGGGATGCAAAGCATAGCACATGCTATGGAATTAGTTTATATGTATTTTTAAAATGATGGGACCTAAAAATAAACTTAGATCCTATCTCGTAAAATACTCAAGATTAATTAGAAAGAACTAGAGATAAGATAGATTGGATTTTATTTGGTTATAGTTTATGTAGAAATCTAATGGTATTTTTTTGTTTTATTTTTGTAATGTAAGACCAAAATTAAACTAAAAATCACAACTGCAAGTGACTAAGTGGGTATTTAGTTCATTTTTTGGCAAGCCCCACACAGCCATCTTCTTTCCGAAGTACTGTTCCTTTTCTTCTAATTGGTCAACAGGTGGAACAGTTGACTATTAATGTTATAGCACACACACATATACACTATCACATCTACATATATGCTTTTGAGCACAAACTTACACTGCAGTGAGGGTTTGTCAGGATTTTAGACCAGTGAGAAACATACAGTGTGTGTCTCCCACACACTCCTCCCAGCCCCTGTCCCTCTCAAAATTCTTTCTTGTTTGCTCCCTTTCCCACAGTGAGTATGCTTAAGTTCATTTATATTGGCATGGTGCAGTCCTACTATAGCAAATACTGGCCATCATGAGATTTCTTAGATTCCCTTCCCAAATCTGTGATTGTGCTCTTAGATCCCCTCAACACCTGACTACCTCTTAGAACCCCTTACCCCCACACTAGTACATAATGGATCACTTAAACGTCCCCCTCAGAGTATTTGTATAATTGTTTATCAGGGGGGCAGTATATAATTGCCCTGAGACTAGTATGAAGTGGGAAAATTTAAATTTTCTCTTTTGTTGATCATCAGAACAGAAAACCTTTCATAGCCTAATCTCAAATGATGGACTCTACCTTGTTCTCAGTCTTCACAGAGAGGCATTACCTAGGGGAGTGGTTAAGAGCATATGCCCTGAAGCTTAACTGACAACTTTAAACTGCTACTTCATGAATCACTAACTGTATTAACCTCTCTGT
This sequence comes from Crocidura indochinensis, assembly GCA_004027635.1. Lineage (NCBI taxonomy): Eukaryota > Metazoa > Chordata > Mammalia > Eulipotyphla > Soricidae > Crocidura > Crocidura indochinensis. Next base: position 24,202 of record PVKC010001302.1, on the reverse strand, counting down.
TTCCACATCTGTAAAATGGGGGTAATAGTAACACTACCAATCACCTTAGGGTTATGTGAGGACAAATAGTTCATACACATAAAAAATTTAGAACTATACCTGGCATTGTATATAGCCATTAATCCCTAAAGGTAAATATTAGTGATACTGCTATATTGTCCTTGTAGATAAAACAGCATGTCAGGATGGCAACTTCTGCCAGTGAGAACAGATGTCCCCAACCCACTGTAAATCAGTCCTAGGTCAGCTCTCCTTACCCTTAGCATGGGGAGAGAGACCAGCATTTTCTCCTCTTCCTCCTAGCATTGAGAATCATTGTGCCAAGCCTCGTAATTTTCAACTAGAATTCCTCTTCCTCCCAAATACATGCCCTGTGGCTGTGTTTAGAAATCTCCCAGAAGCAGTATAGGCAGAAAATTACGAGCCAGGTATATAGTGGGATGCCTGCACATGCGGAGGAAGATAGGCAGCTGACCCGCCTCAAGGATATCAGCTCCAGAGAAAATCACAGCCATCTCCCTAGCTGAACTTTCCAATCCATTGTAATGAGAAGACTACTGGAAAGCACCTACACAGTTAGGGGGCACATTTGTCTCTAGCAGCAGAAAAGAACAAACCATTTTATAATAGTGTGTTTGGAAGTTTGGTCAGCCTAATCATGGTGGTGATCCCACCAACACTAGCACCTTTCCCAACTTGCATTAGAGAACCTGCTTCCCACAGCACGAGTTACAGAGTTATCTGCTTGATAGTGTTCATGGAAGAAAGCTCAGCAGTTTATTAGGCCTAATCCCAAATTCCACACAGCAAATTAGAATGGACCTTTTGACCGTGAATAGTGTGATCTATTCCCTGAAGGATATGTCAGGTCTTGTTTCCTTTTTAACTGCTTAAGGGTTAAAAACTGTGGTCACTGAGGTCACACACTAGAATCCACAATCTGGATCCAGGCCCCAGATGTGTTTGGTTTGGCCTGCAGAGTTGTATAGACATACAGTTGGTTGCAACATACGCAAAATTGGGAAATTTCACAGAGCCACCTGCATTTCCAAAATCTTATGTTAAACATCCTGGACCTGTCAGCACGGCTCTTCCCTTCTCCCGCTTGTGTGAGGGAGTCTCCCAGGCAGGGAAGCAGTAGTGCACTGGACCCAGCACAGCCCCTGCTTGCCCCTGCCCTCTGCATCTGCTTACTTAATAGTCTCACAGGTACTGGGGTGTGTAAGTTTCTTGTAACTTGAGCTCTTTTTTTTAAATTAATATCTTTATTTAAACACCTTGATTACAAACATGATTATGGTTGGGTTTCAGTCATGTAAAGAACACCCCTCTTCACCAGTGCAACATTCCCATCACCACTGTCCCAAATCTCCTTCCTCCCCACCCACACTGCCTGTACTCAAGACAGGCTTTCTACTTCCCTCATCCATTCACATTGTTATGATAGTTCTCAGTGTACTTATTGCTCTCACTACACTCATCACTCTTTGTGGTAATCTTCATGAAGTGAGCTGGAACTTCCAGCCCTCCTCTCTTTTGTCTCTGAAAATTTTTGCAAGAATGTCTTCCATTTTTCTTAAAGCCCATATATGAGTAAGACTATTCTGCGTCTTTCTCTCTCCCTCTGACTTATTTCACTCAGCATAATAGATTCCATGTATATTCATGTATAGGAAAATTTCATGACTTCATCTCTCCTGACGGCTGCATAATACTCCATTGTGTATATGTACCACTGTTTCTTTAGCCATTCTTCTGTTAAAAGGTATCTGGTTGTTTCCAGAGTTTGCTATGGTAAATAGTACTGCAATGAATATAGGTGTAAGGAAGGGATTTTTGTATTGTGTTTTTGTGTTCATAGGGTCTATCCCTAGGAGTGGTATAGCTGGATCATATGGGAGTTGAGCTCATTTTTCTTCAAGTGCATATAATAGCAATGGAAAAGAGAGTCTCATTCTGCTCTGTGTCCTAAAATGAAACATGATGAGAATGACTGAGTCTCACTCAGGCCACTGCTCTGTGTTTTAAGATGAAAAATCCCTAGGAAATGGAGTTGGTTATTATTGTTGTTTTTTTGCTTTGTTTTTTGTTTGTTTGGGTTTTTTAATTATGTGTCTGTCATTTACCTGAAACCATGGAGCTGAAAATGACTCTCCCTTGATGTTTTTCCTGAGTCAGAAAAGAATCTTTCTCCTTTGACCTTTCTCATGGTAGCATTTTATGGCATGCTTGTTACTACCCGTAATACAGGCTACACAGCAACCCTAAGTTGAACCTTCAGATCTTGTCCTTAGTCATCTACTTTTGATTGCTGAGAGAATGTGGTTATATCTAGGGAAGGGTGCATACAGACCTAGAAGGGAAATAAGATTCATATTTCACTTCCACAGAACTAAAAACTGAGTCATGGGCTACACAATACAAAGGCAGTGTGTGCCCAAGTATTTGCTGTTACAGGGAACCATTTTCCCCCTCTTTTTTTTGTAAATGCCACTGTGGTTTCGATCCCAGGTACGTACGTACGTACACACACACACACACACACACACACACACACACACACACACACACACACACACTTTTTCATTTCTTTATTTTGAAGATGGCAGAAAATGTATTTCCTTTACCAAATCCTGAGATAAATTTGAGCTTGATAGCAAGAGGGCAGTTTATAGCATGCTGTCCTTGAAAGTATAGCGTGTGATTATAACTGTATAGAAAAATACATTAATAACTCAGCAGGCATTGGGTAAAAGTCATGTGTGATTGTTAGTCATTCATTTGGTTATATCATTCTTTCAGTTTACCATAGAAATGTTTTACTGGTTTGCTCAAATCCCTGTGACTCCAATTTCACATGAGGCTCTGGAATCTTCATTTAAAAAGTTTTTAGTAGCTTTGGTAGGTTTGAAATTTCAGAGTATTGAGCAAGGCCTATACTGAGCTAAAACATGATCTAATAAGATTGTACTGTCCAAACAAGAAGAGCCAGTCTGTGGTTGTAAGGTTTTAAAGAAGGAAATGTTAAAGCTGTGCTCTGAGAACCTTGGAGACTGGTAAAGGTTGGACGCCATTTTCTTTTTTCAGTTCTCCTTTGCTAAGTGGAACAGTCCCTCTATTGAAGAATGAATGCTGGGGGAGAATGCAGAATTCTTGGGCACATGAGTCCAATACAGGGTATCATTCTATTGGAAACTAATCATTTGTTTAATCAGTAGGACCAAAGCCTCAGAAAATACAGGAAACATTTTGCGAAGTCCTCTAAGGCAATGTGGGTGCAGTTTCTCCAGAAAACCAAAATAGGGAAAGATAACATCATCAGTTAACTCAGACTGGAAGCAAACTAAAGTGAGTTCCATTCCCGAATGCCAGCTGTGAGATTTGGAGCAAGTTACTTGACCTATTTTGCTCCTTAACTTTTTTATTCCTAAAATGTATATTAGACCATACTAGGGATCTAAAGATATAATTCTTGAATCAGTACTTAATATATGATGTATGTTGAATAGCTATCAGCAGTTACTCTTGGGTTCAATGGAAGGATGTTACAAGCTTTGGGTTTTGGACAATCAATATAATTTTTTAAATAGAGATCAATATCACAAACTTAATTCCAACTTTTCCAGAAAGACAAATTCTCCATCACTTTATACTCCTCTCCTTAGTCTTCTGCATAACCTATTCATTCTCCAGGAATCCTGTACTTTCTATGCCAATACCTTTCTAGTGAATGAATGTTCAAGACTTAATGTGAACAGAGCTTCAGGCTGATTCTGAGATTGAGTCACTGAGATTTATTTTCCCCCCCTGGAGCATCTTCCCTCATTCCTGTTCAGTTGTCAAAGGTTATAATGTATGCATCATATCTACTGCTGAATTTACATTGTAACAATAAAATATGCTTGTATAATGTCTTATGTATAATGACTTTTAATAAAGCATTAATAAAGACTAGTTTATTGATGAATTTATTGAGTTTATAAGGGAGAAATACTAATGTGATCTCATTTTATATGTTATTACTGCCACTAAAATGTAATTTATTTTACTGGGTTAATTTCAGGTCAGCGTTGTATCCTAGCTGTCTGTAAACTGGCTCTTTTTTTTTTATCTTGTGGGGCGGGTTTTATTCTGAAGACTTGACCTGCATTGGCTCCTGAGCACCTGCACAAAACTTTGCTCTGTGCATCAACCCACAACTAGAGACAGAAATAGATTAAATAATAGGAACCATGAAGAAAAGCACTTTTCTTTAATTCTGGATGAATTGGATGCCAAATAAGAATTTCCTTTGGGGACCCAAGCGATAATACAGCAGGTAGGGTGCTTACTTTGCACATGGCTGTCCTGAGTTTGATTCCTGGCATCCCATATGGTCCCCTGATCCCACCAGGACTGATTCTTGAGAACATAGCCAGGAATAAACCCTGAACACTGCTGAGTGTGACCCAAAGGGTGGGGGGGATGTCCCCTTTAGTTTTTATGTGTTTGGGAGTCTTTGAGAAGGGCTTCAATTAAAATACAGAATATTTATGGAAATTGGAAAAAATATACACATTGATAGCTATTTATTTAATTTTCCATATAGTCTCCAAACAAAGGAATCTTATTTTCCCCTTAGACTCTCAGAAACATAGACAATAGAAATAGTTCAATTGTTCTAACATAGGCTGTGATGTCACTTTGAAATTCCTGATGAAATTGTCAGCATGAGTCTGCCATGCAATTCATAAGCTGTGCTTTCATTGAGCCATGTTGTGCAATATGTCAGCATTTCCCCCTTCTTTCCTGTAAATTTTAACTTTTCTGGTGATTCGTTTTTGAAGACCTTTCCTGATTAAGGAATTGTCAGCTGAAATCATCAGGGATTTCCCCCTAGTTGTTTTGAAAGCGATCTGAAGATGTGATGTGTTGCTTGGAAATCAGGAGATTTGAAATAATTCTTGTGACTCTGTAGTGAAAGAGAATTGAAATGTTTTCTTTTTTGAAATGTAATAACAGGATCACAGAGGAATAATGAAAATGTGAGAAATAATAAAGTCATAAACTTATTCAGAAACTTTAATTTTAATGTCTGTTCTGTGCTCTTCAAAAGTTATATTTATTATATTTTAGGAACTAAACTGAATAAGGTTTTTCTTTGGTATTCTTTATAAATTTTTTTGTTGAGATAAGATGATTTATAATAGTGTGAATATTTATGTTTTAGGTTTATGTACGCTCCTCACCCACCACCAAAATGTCAGTGTCCCCTACCACTTTCATAATCCCTAAGTCCCTTCTCTCCTGCCAACTCCTTCCACCCCCTGCTAACCTGCTTCATAACCTCAGTTCTGTGGTTGGAATTTAAGGTTTTGATTTCATTGGACATCCTGTTCCCTGGCTTTATCTCTTCATATGCCACTTCTGAGTGAGATCATCTGGTGTTTATCTTTCTCCTTCTGAATTATTTCACTTAAATAACACTCCCTCATTCTATCCCTGGTCTATAGCAGAAGCCAGATTTTACCTTGAACTAGAAAGCATAAAATCAAATTTCAGATTCCTGGAAAGTGCTTTATCAATTTAATTTTTCAATTTTATCCTGTTTATTTGTTTCAAAGCACAGTTGGAAGATCTTCTGGAGTTATTAAAACCTATCTTATTAGACACAGTGTCACCAGAACATGATGGTGGCCTAGGGAATATAAAGGAAAAGTAAACTGGGTTAGGGACAGGGGGAACTGGGCTTTGTGTTAGGCTCAAGTTTATGCAGCGAGTTTTCTGTCCAAGAGAAGACCATGGATAGCTGGCTGTTTGGTGTGATAAAGACGAGTGAGAGAGCAATCTGAGAACAGTGGTCAACGAAAAAGATAGTGACCCTGAGTGAAACCAGAAGGAATCAGAGCACAAGGAGAGCAATAAATACAAAGGAAAGGCAATTCCATCTGCAAAGGCTTTGGGCTGGAACACATCAGTCTTAACACACAACAAGATGGCAAATGTAGCTAGAGCACAGGACAGGAAGGTTGAATAAGACCCCAGAGGTAGGAAGGTGGGGGAGCTCTGAATCAAAGTCCTTTATAAAGGGGAAGGGGAAAAATTGGCATTTGGGATCAGTTTTTGGAGTGTTTTTTTGCTACTGGTGTTTCAGAATTAGCCCAGTTCTAAAAATGGCATGTGGAAGGCACACTAAAGAAATGCCAAGGCTGAACTATCTGCAAGCTCCAGATTTGTATTTGATGACAGGCTGTACTCATAGTGGCAAAAGCACAGTACCTCACAACTTGCCAGCTACACCTCTCTCATCAGCTTCCACATAAGCAGAAGAGGCTGATAGAAATCTTCACATTGGCCATCCTCAACCCCAATGACTTCCTAAAACCCTGTGTCTTGATGGGCCAACCAGGACACTGTTCTATCAGTTGGCAAAGAAGGGGAAGGACCCACCATTTTCCTTTCCTTCTGTCAGCAGATAGAAGTTGACTTTGTAGAGACAATGAAACATCCAAGGGGGCCAAATCTAGACTGTTAGCTACAACAGTCAAAGTGCCAGGCAGTTCTGAGGACTTCTGTGAGGTCTGCTGGCCTTCTACTGAGACCTTGTGGATTCTAGCTAGCACTGTGTAATGAACATTTCCAGGATAAAGTAATAAAGTAGGAAAGGTTTGGCCTAGGGTGATCAAACAGGGTAGGTAACAAGCATGCAGAGATTTTGACATCTGGAAGCAGAATCTTTAATGCCTACAAGAATGTCAGGAGCAGCATGCCAATTCTTTCTTCCCTGACATTAAAAGCTTCCCAGGAGCCAGAGAGATGGGTCAGGAGGCAATCCTTGCATGCAGCTAGCCCTCAGTCTCAGCACAGTATGTGTTCCCCTCAAGCACCACCCACAACCAGGGTGACTTTGTATACAGAATCAGGAAACTTGTGGGTGTTGCTGGGTCTGACTCAACCCCTTCCCTCATATCTCTCTCTCTTTCTCTCTCTATCCCTCTCTCTCTCTTTCTCTCAGACACACACATACACTACACACACACACACACACACTCTACAGAACTCATTAACATACTTTTTCAGTTTTGTATTTTTAGACACTTGAACCCCAATCTCCACCCCTCATATGAGGAATTTACCAAGCCCAGGTATCTGTCACTTAAACACAGCCCTCAAAGAAGGACTCGAATCCTGTAACAACTTTCTCTTTTTGGGGGGGGGGGGGTTGGGCCACACCCAGTGATGCTCAGGGGTTACTCCTGGCTATGCGCTCAGAAGTCACTCCTGGCTTGGGGGACCATATGGGAAACCAGGGGATCCAACCGCGGTCCATCCTAGGCAAGCAAGGCAGGCAGGCACCTTATCTCCAGCACCACCGCTCGGTCCCGTAACGACTTTCTCAATAGTACTGTAAGGACCTCCCGACTCATGCCTGAGCAGTGTGCTGGTTTTTGTTTGTTTGTTTGTTTGTTTGTTTGTTTTTTATGATACAATTAAATAAATTGCTTGTCTAGCCCATGGCGAAACCCAGTTTTAGGTCCAGCACCATTAATGGTTTCCTGAACACCACTGTGTCAAATAATCTGTGGTCACAGAAAAATAAGTAGAAACTGGAAAAGTATTTCAACTAAGTGAAAACACTTCTTAACAAAATTATGGAATACAGCAAAAGCAATACTTATACATTTATATAGCCTTAATCATCTGATATAGTAGAAAAGTAGAAAGACCCAAAATTAATCACTGTCTTTCAGACTGAAACTTGAAAGTAAATGAACAAATGAAATCCAGAGTAAGTAGGTGTCTACTCTAATGAATGATAAAAATCAATTGACATAAGGAAGGAAGACAGACCAATTACAGTACTTACCGGGATCTGGAAAAGAAGTTACATCAAACAAGTACCACACATATTAAAGGGCTAAGAAGTTAATGTCCAACAAAGAGGTCAAATCAACACTCAAATAGATTATGCCAACACTTAACAAATATCTAGGGATCAGTAATAGGACTCAAGTGATAGCACATATGCCTGAATGAATGTGCAAGGCCCTAAGTTCATTCCCCAATATTGCATGTACTGCCAGGTGTAGCCCCCACAATAATAGCAAAAGTATGTGCTTTTTGTTTTTGCTTTGGGGACACACCTGGCCTTATTTCTGACTTGCTGAGAGGTAACTCCTGATGGGACTTTTATCAAACTCAGGTCAGTTGTGTTCAAGGCAAGTAAGTGCCCTGCCTGCTATGCTATCTGTCCTGTCCCAGCAAAAATTATATTTTTAGGAGAAATAATGTTAGACTATAGATACTGACTGGATTATAGCTTCAAAATATTTCCTCAAAGGACACTCCAGACATAAATTGCTTTATTGTTAATTCTACCAAATAGTTGATTAAAATATTTCTACACAGACTTCCAAAATATTTTATGAGGTTACCATCTAGTTATTACAAAGAAGAAAAAATAAAAACTACAGAGCAATGGTCTTCATGAACAGAGATGCAGAAAGTTTGAATAAAATGTTTAGCAAATGGAGGGGGCCGGGTGGTGGTGCTGAAGGTAAGGTGCCTGCCTTGCCTGCGCTAACCTAGGACAGACCGCGATTCGATCCCCCGGTTCCCCATATGGTCCCCCGTGCCTGCCAGGAGCGACTTCTGAGCGAATAGCCAGGAGTAACCCCTGAGCGTCACTGGGTGTGGCCCAAAAACCAAAAAAAAAAAAAGTTTAGCAAATGGAATTCAAACGTATGCTTAAAATAATATATCGTGGTACAGTGAAAATGGGACTTCAGGAATTCAGAATTGGTTTCATATTTATAAGCTGATCATAGCAAATAAAGATTATATGATTATCTCAGTTGATACAGAGAAAGCATTTGATAAAATCTAATGACTGCTTCTTGCCTCTTTTTTGTGGGGAGAAGCTCACACCTGGCAGTGCTCAAAGGTTACTCCTGCCTCTGCACTCTGGTCATTCCTGGCAGTGCTCAGAGGACCAACTATAACTGACACCATTGTTAATGGTGAAAAACTGAAAGCTTGCCCTTTTTTTGTTTGTTTGGGGCTACAGCCTGCAGCACTCAGGGGTTTCTTCTGGGTCTGTGCTCAGAAATCATTCCTGGCAGACTTGGAGGAACATACGGGATGCAGGGATCGAACCTGGATGCGTCGCATGCCAGGCAAACACCCTGCCCACTGTGCTTTTACTCTAGCCCCCAGATCTTTTGAAATTAGCCTTAGTGATGTCTTTTTGTTTGTTTTATTTTGTTTTGAGGCCACAACTGGCAGTGCTTATGAGTGACTCCTGGCTCTGCATGCACTCAGAAATCGCTCCTAGGAGGCTTAGGGGACCATATGGGATGCTGATGATCGAACCTGGGTCCATCTCTGGCGAGCTGCATGCAAGGCAAATGCTATACCTGATTCTGCTATCTCTCTGGTCCCAGATTGTCCTTTAAAAAAATAAGCTAGAGGGGGCGGAGTGGTGGCGCAAGTAGTGGGGCATCTGCCTTGCACACACTAACCTAAGACGGACCTTAGTTCGATCCGCCGGCGTCCGATATGGTCCCTCAATCCAGCAGCAACTTCTGAGCACATAGCTCGGTGTAACCCCCTGAGCATCACCGGGTGTGGCCTAAAAACAAAAACAAACCAAAAAAGCTAGAGAAGCAAGCGAGATAGTACATCAGGTAGGGCATTCGCCTGACATGACTGACTAGGTTTGATCCCCAGTATGCACTCAGCACTACAGGAGTAATCCATGAGTACAAAGTCAGCGCAAGCCCTTAGCACAAGAAGGAAGGGAAGCTAGAATGGCTACTCCCACCACTTCCATTCAGTGCAGGGTTTCTAATAAGTGCAATATAGATTAAAAAAAAATTCCAGAAAGGAAAGACTGTAATAAAATTACAGAAAATCCAATTGATTTTATAAAATGTTACCAGAACTATTAAGTGAGTTTAGGGCATTTGCAGGAAATAAGATCAGTAAACAAAAATAAATGCTGTGGGGCCCGGGAGATAGCATGGAGGTAAGGCATTTGCCTTTCATGCAAAAGGTCATCGGTTCGAATCCCGGTGCCCCATATGGTCCCCCGTGCCTGCCAGGAGCGATTTCTGAGCATGGAGCCAGGAGTAACCCCTGAGCACTGCCGGGTGTCACCCAAAAACCAAAAAAAAAATTAAAAAATAAAAAAAAATAAATGCTGTATACTAGCAGTAATCAAATTGATATTTACTTACAGAATAATCTATTGATTCAAGCTGCATAAATCAAAATCATATGTGCATGTGTATTAACATGAATTACATATGGAAATGAAAAATACCTAGAGCAGCCAGAATAACTGAAAAAAATAAAAACAAAAGACTGGAGTACATGTTTTGTCTGTAGGAACATGGTGTCCAGACTCTACACTGCATGGCCCCCAGAGCACTGCAAGGTGAAACCTTGCCCCCTCGTGAATAACAAGAAACAAATAATGAAAAATAAAAAATGAAGTCTATGTGCTGATATGAAATGATCCCCAGGCATATTATCATATAAAAATTACAGTGCAATGTAATAAAAATTAAATTATTTCAATATGTGCAAGACCCAGGTGTGATTGTCAGCAACACATAAATATGCATACACACATTAAACACACACATATCCACACAAACCCACTTGTGTGGTGAAAGCATTGGACCACACCTAGCAATGCTCAGGGGCTGATTAATCCTTGGCCATGCTCATCAGACCAGATTTGATGACAGGGATTTGAACAGGATTTGAGCAGGATGCAAGAAAAAACCTCAACACCTATACTAGTTTTCCAGCCCCTAAAAATCCCATTTTGAGTTAAATATAGTTATGTTTGTATTTTATATATCTGACCATTATATATGTGTATATCTAAGCATATCAGTTTGTGTATGCTTATATCCCATATACAATGTGATTTTGTATATACATAAATGTATAGGCAAATATATGTGAACTTATCTACATGAATATATGCAAATATATTGTATATATGCATGTATATACCAGGGTATGTACAAAACACATTGTGTGTGTTTGATCTTTGAATAGCACTGAGGTTGGTGGTGTTGACTTTCTGTTCCCCTACAAACAAAAATATATTTAAAATTTTTGACTGCCCCCAAAACTTTTACTAATACCGTATTTGCCAGCATATAAGACGACCCCCTAATTTTGCAGTTAAAACATAGGTTTAGGCCTATATTCGCTATATCAGACAGAACGTTCCTGTGCTGCAACTGTAAGTACCACAGTGAGCCATTCACAATAAGCAAAGGTTCAAAGGTTATACTGTAATAGACTTCCTCTCTTACTCTGGCCAATCTGAGCAGGCTTTTGACAGTGTAGAATCGGATCCAGAACATTGTCAAATTTGCATGCATAAAAAGCCTGCTTGGATTGGCTGAGTTAGAGAGGCGGTCCGAGCAGCCTTGCAGTGATTGGTGTAGGATCAAGTTGGAAAATTCGTTTTGTGGCAATATTCAGACAATTTTCGTTTAGCAGAATATTGAAACATTTATCGGGATATACTCGGCATATAAGACGATCCCCAATTTTCGGTTGACTTTTTTTGTTTGTTTGTTTCAAAAGTCGTCTTATGGTGGGGGGGGGGGGTGGAAAAAAAAGTCGTCTTATATGCAGGAAAATACGGTAGTTTGAATTAACTGGAAGTCTAAGTGATGACACAGCCAGTTAACACATATTTTGTACATATTCTATATTATATTCTTACAGTACATTAGAAAAAAGCATAAGAAAATACATTGACCCTTAAAGTTTACATTACAAGAAAATCTGTTTCACTGGAGTGGTATAATTCAAATCTGTCTTAATCACATTTTTTGTTTTTTGGGCCACACCCAGCGACTCAGAGGTTACTCCTGGCTCTGCACTCAGAAATTGCTCTTGGCAGGTTCGTGGGACCATGTGGGATGCCGGGAATTGAACCCAAGTCTGTTCTGGGTTGGCTGTGTGCAAGGCAAACGTTCTACCACTGTGCTATCTCTCTGACCCCTAATCACATATTTAACTATATTTATATACATTGTTTTATACCTGGAGGGTAAGGCAGTTTCTTGAAGTATACACAAAGAAAACCTTACAGTAGTTATTTCTGAAAATTCAAATTATAGATATGTAGACAAAGAGAAGCTTTTACTTTTTGGGGGAGAGGAGAGGCACACCTGGTGGTACTCAAGGGTTACTCCTGGTTCTGCACTCAGAAATCACTCCTGGCAGACTTGGGAGACTATATGGGACACTGGGGATCAAACCCAGGTTGACCGCTGTGATATTGCTCTGGTTCCACTTATACTTCTCTTTATTCACTTCTGCTAGTTTTGTTTGGGTTGGGGGGGGGGCGGTGGGGGCACACCCAGTGGTAATCAGGGTTTTCTACTGGCTCTGCACTCGGAGAGCTCTCCTGGCATAGTTTGGAACTAGGCAGTATCAGGGATCAAACCTGGCTCTGCTTTGTGCATAGCAAGCACCATACCCACAGTACTATCAGCCTAGTCTTTGTTGAATTCCTTATAGCACAGTTACGTTATACATTTAATAGGAGGCATCTAAATTTTTTAAAGGTTTGGATGGGAGGAAGGGAGGGAAGGAGAAAGAAAAGTAAAACCTGGGAACTATCAATTGAAAAGTCATGGAGAATTAAATATAATTACCAGCTTAAAAATTAGTCTGGGTTGGGGCCAGAGTGATAGTACACCAGATAAGGTGCTTGTCTTGCACAAGGCCAACCTGGGTTCAATTTCTAAAATCCCATATGGTTTCCTAAGCCTGCCAAGACTAATTCCTGAATGCAGAGCCAGGAGTAACCACTGAGCACCTCCACATGTGGCCATAAACAAAAACAAAAAAAAAAATACAAAAAAATTAACTAGGCCAGAGAGATAGCACAGAGCTTAAGACAACCACATAAGCATGTCACTGACCTTGGTTGGAAGTTCCACTTGCACATATTGCTCCCAAACACTTCTAGGGTTTATTCCTGAGGATCAACAGTTCTGTCCATAAAACTCCCACAACGAAATTATTTTATGGGTTGTCCCAATTAACAAAAATACTTATTGCCTCAACTCTTGATCAGGTAAGCAAGTATTATTTTTTCAAACACCCTTTCAATGGGACTGAAAATAACCCTTCTAATATCATAAGTGAAAGCTAGAGTCAAATGCAGAGCCATGGAGGGAAGACCTATTCTTCCTATAAATAATTGGGCACAAAATATAAGATAAAAGTGGTGAAAATAAGATTTTTGTAGGAATAGTGTGGGTATGAAAGATGGACTTGAACAATCTTTTTTTTTTTTACTTGAACAATGCTGTTTCTCCAAGATTATATTCCACAGAACAGATCTATATAATTGTTGATGGATTCAAAGGCAGAATTGTATTGATTAATTATAGGAATTATTATAATGGGTTTACAAAAGTTCTCAATTTCTTTAAATGGGTCTGAATGGATTAATGAATAAATCATCCGGGAACTTCCTCTGAATCTTTTAAGATGAATATGTATTATGGAACTACTCCTCAATAAGAATGCCGTATTTCAGAACTGTCATCATCATAGGTGTGGCTTTTCAGCACAAGGAAATGCATTTCTTTAAGCTGCTTGTCTTAGAGCCATTAACTTTTGAGGAAATAGCAGAGATCAGTTTTCCTGGTTGGGGGGTGGGTGACCATCATTTTTCTGAGGCAGGCATCACATAGGTTCTCATCATTGGCCTTTTCCTACATGTTCATTTTTATTTTTATTTATTTGTTTTGCTTTTTTTGGACCACACCCTGTGATGCTCAGGGGTTACTCCTGGCTATGTGCTCAGAAATCGCTCCTTGCTTGGGGGCCCATATGTGATGCCAGGGGATCAAACCCAGGTCCATCCTGGGTCAGCCGTGTGCATGGCAAATGCCCTACCACTATACTCCTCCATGTTCTTGTATTAAATTGTCAGCTATGGGTCATTGCAGTTTTCTGTGCCCACAAGTTGCTCATTCGGAAATATGATTACAGATTCTCCTCTCATGTTTTCTCTTTAAAAGAGATTCCTGGGGCCCAGGAGATAGCATGGAGGTAAGGCGTTTACCTTTCATGCAAAAGGTCATCGGTTCGAGTCCCGGTGCCCCATATGGTCCCCCGTGCCTGCCAGGAGCAATTTCTGAGCATGGAGCCAGGAGTAATCCCTGAGCACTGCCGGGTGTGACCCAAAAAAAAAAAAAAGAGAGAGAGATTCCTAAATTGTTCCCAGCTGCCTGCGTTAGTCCCCAGTGAGGTGGAGGTAAGTAGAGTACCTTTCCCCCATGCACCATTTCAGAATAAATTTTCTGAAAACTCTGAAAAGAGAATCAAATGTCCATCAACCCACACAGAGAAATCGGGAGTCTCACGCGGCAATGCACCAGTGAGCCAGATTGGGTTTTGTGCCTGGCGATCTGAGTGCACCTCTTCGCTGGAGAAAATCTGAGCTCTGAGCCCTACTGTTTTGGGAACTTGATTCATTGCCAAGCCCGAAGTGGGCAGTGAGGAGTTCTCTCATGAGGAGTGCCCAACTCAGATAGGTTCACAGTGTGGTCTCCAGGGCCCTACATCTGATGTTGAGGCTGGTGCACAAAATCACAATCATCCTCTGGTTTCTGGCATGAATCAGTGCTGGGCTATCCATCATCAGTCTGACATCAGAAACAGAAACAGTATCAGCCTTTTCATTAATTACAGTCAGCTGGCTTTCCACTTGCTGGTGGTTTTCTTTTTTAGTGGCCACAGAGTAATACTCATAAATGCTTCACAAGAACTAGAAGGAATATCCCTGGTCATCTGGGCTCCACACATTGAGGGATGAGGAAAGAGCCAGAGCCCCTGTGGATGTGCAACTCGCGGAAAAAAAAACCCACTATTGCATCAGGACATGTCATCTTCAAAGAGGGCTTCCCTTTTGAAGCCTCCTTGTGGGAAACTTGGTCCAAAATCCAGTAGGCCTATCCAATACAGGCCCATAGCACACCACCCTTTCTTCTCCGGTTATCATGGAGACCAACATGGTGGGGGTGTTTAAAAAAGCCCAATACAATGTCGTGGCTGTTCCCCAGGTCTTCTCCATGAAGGCAGCAGCAGCTGGCACTGCAGGAGCCCTCAGCTCTGAGCAGGGCTGAAGGGCCACTTGGCTCTTCCTTCAAAGCTGTCATGAAGCCTTTGAATGGCCATTGTGTTTTTGATATCCTGTTTCCTTTCTTTGGATTCAACTGGAACATTTTTCTTTGAACACATGTTGGACTTTGTTGACATTCAGGGTTAGGTGTTTATGTTGATATCTACTTGGAACCCACATCTGCTTTTGATTACAGACAAGCCCATTGCCAGATACCTCATTCTCTGTTAACACACCTGTCTTGCTTGTTCCTCTGGACCAGGGGTCCTCAAACTTTTTAAACAGGGGGCCAATTCACTGTCCCTCAGATCGTTGGAGGCCGGACTATAGTAAAAACAAAAACTATGAACAAAGTCCTATGCACACTGCACATATCTTATTTTGAAGTGAAGAAACAAAATGGGAACAAGTACAGTATGTGGCCCGCGGGCCTTAGTTTGAGGACCACTGCTCTGGACAAACCGAAGGTCTGTAGGGAGATGTGTGTGATCTCCCTCCTCACCCCCAACCTCATTCCCATCATCAACTAGAGAGGGGTAGTAAGTGAGGCTTCTGGAACCAGGCTTATTTAACTGTGTGACATGGGCAAGATGGCCTTTCTGTACCTTAGTTGTCATTGTCAGTAAAGTAAAGCTAACATTCTTTTAAAGCCTCATAGAGCTGTGTTGATGTCCAGTGTAAACTGGATTCATTCAGCCCGAGTATTCACTTAGTACAGGGCGTGGCACTGAGTGGGATGACGGGGTAGCGTGTGAGGTGAGGGTAAGAGAACTAAGAGTGACTGTTGTTAGATTCCCACTTCTCTCCAAGCCCCTCCAAAACAATCACCACTGCTAGAATCATTGACCTTTGGGCAGCAAGATTTGAGGCCAACCATGTGGGAAGGGTGTTTACTGAAAATGGGAGGGAGGTGGGAAGTGGCCACCATAAGCATCCAGGGCATGTGACTTTCAAGAGAGAACTATGCTGCCACTCTCTTGCTTGTAGAAAACATAGATAACTTTGGGGTCTCCTGTAAAGATGTACAGGAAGATAATACATTGCCCTTTTGATAATCTTTTTGTGGGGGACAGCATTCAATAGTACTCAGATGATATTCCTGGCTCAGTGCTTAGGAGTCATTTATGGTGGTGCTTTGGGGGAGGGAGGTATCAGGGATTGAACCTAGCCCTCCTGCTTGCAAAACATACACCCCAGCCAGCCTATTGATTGCTCTTGCTTGCTTGTTTTCATGCTCATCTCACTTTCTCTTGCTTGCTTTCTTGCTCTCTCATTCTCTCGCACAAACTCTCTTCTTTATCCTCTCTCTCGCTCTCTCACCTCAAAGCTTAGAGAAAGTCAGTATCAGAAACAAAGATCTACGCTAAAGGTGAATGAAGCAAATGTTTCTCTGGCACCTGACAGACTCTAAATATAACTTCATATCCAATGACATTTGCTGCTTAAGTATGTGAATGTACATCCAGGCACTTAAGAAAAATCTGAATTTAGGCCTAAGCCTGCAGTTTTGATTTTCACACACAAAAAAAAAATTGATATGGGAAGCCTTCTGGTCTCAGATCCAGTTGAGCAACTGGATCTTACCCCTTTTAGTCAAATGCAGGGTTTGGAAGGGAATGACCCCTGATCCCTTTCAGTTTTAATGAACCAACTCCTCCAAAGAGAAACCCAAACCTGTGTCCTTCACTAAGCCCTGGAGTCTTGTGTTGACCTTGTACACTCTACAAAGTAGAGGAATGACATGGTAAGGAAAAAAAAAAGTTCTCATCACTCTGATCGAGTTAGTCTACTTTGTTATTCTATTCTTCATCAGCACCCAGGGCCCTCCCTCACCAGAATGCTTGTGAACATTAGATAATAAAAAGATTGTAAACTACTGTGTAAATGCCAAATGCCTGGTGATGGGGAAGAATAACTCTGGAGAGGGGAGATCTCAGCAGCTGAGAGAGGAAAACTAGATATTTTTGCTTCCTGAAGTTTAAAAACTCCCTCCTTTAATTAGTAATAGAAAATAGCCAAATGCTTTTTGTACCCATGTCACTGAATCCTCTCTAACAACACAATTTGTCTTCAAAACTCAGTCCATCTTGTAGTAAATGGCCTCACTATTTTAGAATGTCAATCCCTTAAGGTCCAAATCAAAGATACTTTCCTATGTGACAGGGTTGGCTTCTTTCGTGCATGTGTTTTTGCAGGAGTAAGGTTTGGAACATGAAGAAAACCTGGTCTGAAGGGGACTTCTTCCTTCAATTCTGGCCTTTGCAGGGACAAATAACTGCTTTATATTTATTAGGTATCTTTCTCAAATGAAATGAAGTCCGATATGTGAACTTAACCTATTAAATTCTCACAACATTACAGCCATATATGTAGTTTTATTATCCTCATTCTGCAGATAGGGACTTAAAATCAGAAAGGGCACATGTTTTCAAAAGTATCAATGGGGAGACAAACATCAAGAACAGGTATGAATTCAAATTTTCTCAGTACATTTTTTCTCTTGCTCTTTTCCCAAATTTTCTGAAGTAAAAGCAAAGCTGAGGATTCTACTGTTAACTGTTTTGAATAGTTTCTATTTGTTTCTGGCTATTCTAAAAAGTTTGACCAAGTTTGTTCATGATGATAGTATTACATGGTTTGTAGAGTCAAACATACCTGACTTAGATTAGTTCTTTAAGTTTCAAATTTTAATAAAAAGTGATTAATAGTACCTGCATCAGACTGTGTCAGTGCAACAGAACAACATGTATAAAATGGTTAGCATTTTGCTTAGGGTATATAGTCAGCCTTCAGCAGATTATAGCATTCACATTGCAAAGCAACCAGATTCTTAGCTACTCCTTGGCTAATAAGACTTTCATTGACTCCTTAAGCCTTTAGTCAAACAAATCTAGATTATAATACAGGTTTTCTTTTTTTCTGTTTGGGATGGGGTTGGAGGGAGGGGAAGGGATTTGGCCACACCCAGTAGTGCTCAGGGCTAACTCCTGCTCTGTGTCCTGGGGTCACTCTTAGCACTCCTGGAAGTCAACTCTGGGTTGGCTGCATCCAAAGTAAATGCTTTAACCTCTGTATCCCTGTACTATCTCTGACCCTACAGGTAATTTTTTTTCCAACTGTTTTTGGTTTTTAAGGAAGCTTGAGGTATTGCAATCACAAGGCTCTTCTCTTTCCTCTTCAGCATTCATGTTGGTTATAAGAGGCTTTCTTAGGGAGGAGTCCCTGCTCTTTAGTTTGGATTTTTGTCAAAACAAGATTACCTCTTCACTTGACCTTATGAGTCTTAAGAACCAACCTTTGATTTCAAAATTCTTCAGGTTCTCATGCTACTATGCAATGCTTGGAAATATTCCAGTTTAGGTTTTCTACAAGAAAGAGTAAAGGAAAGATGATCTAATGGATTTTAAAACTTGGAAATGACAAAAGTTAGCAGATTGAAATGCCAAACTGTGAATTGACTCCAGTGTCATATACATTTACTGCTGGCTGCCAGCACTATTTATAGTAGTCAGAATCTGAAAACAACCCAGGTGTCCAACAACAGATAAGTGACTCAAGAAACTATGGAATACTATGCATCCGTTAGAAAAATGAAGTCATGAAATTTGCCTATACATGAATGGACATGACTATTACTCTGAGTAAAATGAGCCAGAGGGAAAGGGATAGACATACAATAGTCTCATTCATCTGTTTGATATAAGAAAAATAAGACAATATGGCAATGATATCTAGAGACAATAGAAATGAATGCCGGGAGGACCAGCTCATGACATGAAGCTTGCAGCAAAGAGCAGTGAGTGCAGTTAGAGCACTACCCACAATGACAACTACCATGACAATACAGAAACAGAATGCCTGAGAACAGGAAGTGGGGTGCGGAGGTAAATGGGGGACATTGGTGGCAGGAAGACTGCACTGGTGAAGAGTGGTATACTTTCTATGACTGAAACTCAAGAATACACATGTTTGTAACCATGGTATTAAAATAAAATTTTAAAAAGACCTCAGTAGGGGCTAGAGCGGTGGTGGAAGTGATAGGGCACTTGCCTTGCATGCACTAACCTAGGACGGACCGCGTTTTGATTCCCTGGCATTCCACATGGTCCCCCGAGCTGGGAGACATTTCTGAGTGCAGAGCCAGATACCTAGTATCACCGGGTGTGGCCCAAAAAAGCCGAAGGGGAAGAAAATACACCCTCAATAATATGAAATTTAAAAAACAAAGTAAAACAAAACTAAAAACATTTACTGCTTACACCCAGCAGCATTTGTTCAATCCTGACCCTCCTGAGGCACACAGAATAGATATCCTAGACCCCATTGCTCTTTTTCTAATATATTTTTTCTGGGGTTTCCAAATGCCCGCTAGACCCAGGATCCACAGTTCAAGGTCATTTTCCAACTGCATAAAAGAGATCTAGAACTCCGAGCTTCCAACCAGTTTAGGGTTTGTTTGTTTTTCTCTCCACTATTCCATCAGACCTCGAGGACTTCCGTGACTCTGAAGAAATAGGTGAATGACCTATAACTTCTCCGCTCTATTCTGGTGATTAAAAGCTCCAGATGCTAATGGGCCGTCCTAAGATTAACTTGGTTTAAAAGGACGTTTAGTTCACTTGTTCTTTGTGCAGTCTGTTCTTTAGACAACGGAAAAGATACTAAATTAAGCCATTTTACAGAGAAGTCTGAGTCATCTAGTGGCAGCTGTCTGTGCGCACTGGAGGTGCTTTGATGATTGTCATCGCACTGCATGTGTGTGCGAAGTACCCACTGTAGCACAGTGCTGTAGGCTGCACTCCCTAAATTACCCACATAGTCTCTGCCCTTAAGAATAGAGGGGAGCCAGGAGTAACCCCTGAGCACTGCCGGGTGTGACCCAAAAAAACAAACAAACAAAAAAAAAAGAATAGAGGGGCTGAGGGCCTAAATGTTTGTTTGCATAGCCACAGAACAACTCTGAAACACAAACCAGAATGCCATATTTATTCAACAGAGCAACATCAAACCACATGAAGAGACAAAAACATTGAGGGACCCAAGGATATTAGATGCCAAGCAGACTGCTTTCCCAGCCTGAATGGGGCTCATGCATACTTTTCTGTCAGCCTCCCTAGGCTTGAGAAGTGACGCTTCATCAGGATCTTATTACACTTTGGTTTTTTGTTTTGTTTTGTTTGTTTGTTTTTGGGTCATACGCAGCAGCGCTCAGCTCAGAGGTTACTCCTGGCTCTGTGCTCAAAAATCACCCCTGGCAGGCTCAGAGGACCATATAGGATGCCGGGATTTGAACCACCTTCTGCCCTTTGTTGGTTGCGTGCAAGGCAAACACCTTAACACTGTGCTATTGCTCCGGACCCCTCATAACACTTTGACTCAACCTACCTGTGTTGCTATGAAATTATTTTTCTCAAGAGAGAGAAAAGACTGTAGTGGGCCACAGAGCTACCATGGAGGTAGGGCATTTGCCTTGCATGCAGAAGGACAATGGTTGGAATTCCGGCATCCCATATGGTCCCATCCCAAGCCTGCCAGGAGCAATTTCTGAATGTAGAGCAGGAGTAACCCCTGAGCGCTGCTGGGTGTGACCCAAAAACCAAAAAAAGAAAAGCCTGTCGTTGGGAGTTGGCATTTTATCTTAACAAGGATTTAAGGTTTGGAATTATGGGCCGGGGATGTGACTTGGTGCACATGTGACTTAGTGCACATGCCTTTCATGTATGAGTTTGATCTTATCGCTAAAATAGCATGCCTCCTCACTCCAGCTCCATCAGATATATATAACCCCAAATATATAAACTATCTTTACTTGCTCGTGGTGGTAGGAAAACTATGTCTGAGTATTGAATTCAATGCCTATCAAATATCTTTAAATAGCCTAAAATATAATTTTGAAAGTATAGAAGCGGTTCTTGGGCATGTTTTGTTGGGAGGATTATTTTTTACCTGAGTTTGGTCGCATCCTGCAGAGCTCAGGAGTTGCTTCTGGCTTTGTGCTCCAGATTACTTGTGGAAGTGCCTACAGCATTATATGCAACCCCAGAGATTGAACCAGGGTTGGTTGCATTGCAAGGCAAGAGACCAATCTGCTATATCATCTGACTGATCGCTTTGGGCATGTTTTGGACCAAAGAGGAAAAATGGCAGACCATGAGAAAGAATATAAACATTCAAGATCACCACCCAGAAAAGTAATCTAATGGGAATGACAGGGATCCAGAGGTAAGAAGCATCTTGACTTCAGGAAACTTTTAAACTTAAAGGCTACTGTGTGCTAAGGTTTATGTCTAGCATTTTACATAAAATGTCTTCAGAGTAGCCTTACCAAAATAATAGGAAAACACATTGAGGAAGCGTGACTAAGTCAAGGAGATACAAGTCAGTATTTAGATTCATGTATGGGGTGGCTTTCTGAGAATACTGGGAGAAAACGTGGAGATACTCAGCCTTAGAGTAACTGGATTTTCTCTTTTCTTCACAAGCTAAAAAAATTAGCAAATGGAGGTTTGTAGGTGGGAGAGGTGGGGTGCATCATCACCACAAATCTTTTCCAGTATTCTGGATTCTTCTCTAGAAAGAACAGTGGAAAATGGCGTGGATCATGTCTTTGGCATATCATTGACTTGGTCACAGGAGCAGTAAGAGGAGAAAGAGGAAGGCTCGTAGAAAAAAAAAAAGCTAAGTAATATGTCATTTATAGTGAGTATTCCTGATGCTTTAAAGCATTTAAGGTGGAGAAGTAAGGTTATCACTCAACCAAAGGGGAAAGTTCAAAATGAATAGGTTGATGTGTCATCTTAACAGATAGCATAGCAGAATGGGTAGCAGATCTTTAGGAAGCGTAATTTATGGCCTGGTGTGCAGATAACACAGCACTAAAACACTAAAGCAAGGAAAAAAGAGAGAGAGAGTTCATGAACAGTACTAGGAAAAAGGACTGATGAGGACAAGCCGTATGTCATTCCATACCACCTTGTGACAGGGAAAAAAGTGGGAAAGTTGAAGTGTGGTGTCAATTAAAATGGGTCATTAGAGTAATTTGAAGAAGTTTGAACAAGTTGAATCAGAAGCAAAAGCAAAATTCAGTATGCTGATATCCCTAGGAAGAGAAAGTCCTGTAAATGGTTTTGTTATATGCCAAACATATCAAATAATTACTTAGGTATTCAAGTAAATACTCAATTAAATACTGTGCAGGTTGTTGTAATGGAAAACATCGAGACTCTGGGAGATGGAGATTTGCCTTAGATAAGAGAGCCAGGGAAACAGACAGAATTCCCCAAGATCCAATCCTGACCCCTTTCTTCCACACTGCTACAGTGCCCCAACCAAAAGTTGGATGGGAACAAAAAGGAGAGGTGGTAATGGGCAAAGTCATAAGCTCTGAATGGATTCAGTAAGTGCTGAAGAGGCTGGTGGTCTTGTCGCACTAACTTGCTATAGTAGAAATGGGAGAAGCTGTGCAAGGAAAGTTATGTGGGCTTTTGGTCTCCTTTGCCATGGGTGGTATTTACTGTCTAAAACGTTTTTTTAAATATCTTTAAGTACTGTGATTACAAATATGATTGTAGTGGGTTTCAGTCATGTGAAGAACACCCCCTTCACCAGTGCAACATTCCCATCACCAGTGTCCCAAATCTCCCTCTCCCCCACCCCCCACCCCACCCCTGCCTGTACTCGAGACAGGCTTTCCACTTCTCTCATTCATTCACATTGTTATGATAATTCTCAATGTAGTTATTGCTCTAACTGCACTCATCACTCTTTGTGGTGAACTTCATGTCGTGAGCTGAACCTTCCAGCCCTCCTCTCTTTTGTCTCTAAGAATTATTGCAAAAATGTCTTTCATTTTTCTTAAAACCCTTAGCTGAGTGAGACTATTCTGCGTCTATCTCTTTCCTTCTGACTTATTTCACTGAACATAATAGATTCCATGTACATTCATGTATAGGAAAATTTCATGACTTCATCTCTCCTGACAGCTGCATAATACTGTCTGGAACTTGGCTGGTTCATTATTAGCTGTTTCCATGGAATCTTTGAAGGAATAGTATATTCTTTATTTGTAAGTTCCTTTGCTAGCTACCTCTTAGTATCTGTATTAAATGGTGAGTTTGCAGACGGGTGTACCTTCGAGGAATAGTGGCAAAAGGAATCACTGGCTGCACAGTTTTTCAATGGGTCGTCCTGTTAGCAATACAGATAGGCATTCCATTCCAGTAAGTCTTCTGTTGATCCTGTCTCCCAGCTCAGCCAGCCACCTAGCCTTCTGTGTTCAGCAGTATCTGATCTTTCCTTTTGCAAAGACAGATGAATGACTTAATGTTTGTGAGATTGTGGGCTTGAATACATTGCATAAAAATTGTGCAAGACAGGCTCCAGAAGAAAGGGCAATATCCATTCAACTCTGAACCGTGGAAGCCATCTACGTAACATCCAAGTTCTCTATAACATCACCAGGAAGCAATCCTCTATCACGGAAGACCCTACCACTGCTCAGACATCGAACTGCTCAGAAGAGTCTTCCCTTAACACTGAGAAGATTAACAACAACAAGGACCTGCTTACAGGATAGGGCTTCATGCATGGCCCTTTAATTACGAGGTGAGGCAGGAGGATGCTCCACATCCTGACTTCAATGCAGCATATGCAGATTCAAGGATCTTTGATACAGAAACATGATACCAACAACAGAGACTGTGTAAAAAATAAAAGTGTGTGGCACTACTATGTATTGGATTGGACTATCTAGCTTGCCTGGAACCTAGAGTCGGTCTTATGCCAGGAAACTTCAGGGATAGGGTCTCTATGTATTTAGGTCAAGGTTATTTCTTTCCATGCCCCTCATATTTTGGTGGGCCTATGCAAACATCAATTGCCACTCTAACACCGTT
This sequence comes from Crocidura indochinensis, assembly GCA_004027635.1. Lineage (NCBI taxonomy): Eukaryota > Metazoa > Chordata > Mammalia > Eulipotyphla > Soricidae > Crocidura > Crocidura indochinensis. Next base: position 151 of record PVKC010001302.1, on the reverse strand, counting down.
TTTTACTGTGCTTCTTTGACTCTAATCCTTACAAAAAACACACTTAAATTTTTGAGGTTAACTTAAACTAATATGCATGTACATGGAAATGTTAAAAAATAGTATGACTCTAATGTTTAAGGAGTTACATAAGTTTTATGGCTATAGATAG
>PVKC010001301.1:0-44834 GCA_004027635.1 Crocidura indochinensis | reverse complement strand
TTCTAGGTATGGGCTATTTGTGTATCCTACATATGAGCCTCCTTGGGATCATAGTACTAGTCCCACTGTGTTCCAAAACTTTAGAGTTTGGGGAAGTGCAGGTGGTGCCCAGGTAAATTTTTTTTAACTTTTGTCTATAGTGACTATTTTTAGTGAGCAATAAAAGTCACAGAGCTTTACAAGTAGGAAAGATCTTGTCTTCATCTGGTGCACTCTCCCCTACCTATTTAGATATAAACTATGAAGTTTTATAAAGCTCATATAAAAATAATTGCAGCATTTGGGGCCAGGGTGATAACACAAGTGGTAGGGCATCTGCTTTGCATGCACTAACCTAGGATGGACCACAGTTTGATCCCCCAGCATCCCATATGATCCCCCAAGCCAGGAGTGATTTCTGAGTGCATAGCCAGGAGTAACCCCTGATCATCACTGGATGTGGCCCCAACACCAAAAAAAAAAATAAAAATAAAATAATTGAATCATTTGTGTTAGCTACCCTAATTATATATTTTCATCTTTGCCATACTCAACAGTCTTTCTCTTGTATGTTATACAATATAATTATATTTTTATTGGCACTTCATGTTTTTATTTTATTTCCTTAAAGCCCTGTAACTATATTCTTTATCTATGAACCTTAGGCTCCGGTACTCTAAGTGTCAGAGATTGAGTGTGTGTAATTTTCTCTATGTGGTAGCAAGAGGTCACACAGTTAATTAGGAGCACACCCAAGTATAGTATTTAAACTTCAAAGGTTGTGTATATTGTTGCCCAAATACACTCAGTAATACATGCTTCACTCTTACATGTTTTGTCTCACCAGAAACAAAATTCCTGTAAGGTTAAGATATTAATATTACTTTTATCATAAGCTGAATGTTCTGGGTGTTTTTTAAGAAGAAAATAAGCTCATGTTAGCCATTTACTTTTCATTATCATAATGGTTTTCTGATAAAGAAGCTTAGCATGCTCCCTGTTAGTAGCAACATCTAACTATTACCCAGAATAACTACTTGCTGCTTCACAGAAAAAAATATGTATATGTGACCTCTGACATTTGAGAACTGAGGATCCAAGATGCATAGAGGAAGAAATATGTTTGCTGGGCATTCAGAAAATTAAATAAAGCCATACAGAAAGTTGCAATAAGAAAGACATTTGTTTTGTATATACAAGAGAAAGATAATTGCAGATAATGATTAAAATACATAATTAGGGTACTTAACAGGAATGATCTCAATTATGTTTAGTATTTTGTTTATATGGTACTTTGTATCTCATAAGCACTATGAATATAGATGTCAGATAAATAGTCCAAATAATCATTGAGCGCTCTCTAATGCAGAGAATCAATTCATGCCTTACAAGGAAGACGTACTCCTCTCCCTCACATTTGTGTAAATATAACATGAGGAAATTACCCACTGAAATCAGTCAAAGTTGAAGGCAATCTCATTTTCTAAGACAATGCCTAATTTTCAGGAAGCAATTCTGGTTGCAAGCTAGACTTTATTCTTTGAGTATCAGAATAGTGGCTGGAAATTGGGCTGTTATTTTAAAGTTCATCCTATTCTTTTCCAATAATTATGTACAATGACTGGTTCATCCGTCTTTTCTAGAAAACAACATAAGCACTTCTCAAAAGAATAGAAATTGAGATTCTATTTACACCAGTAATTTCGCTTCTCAACTTCTTGGCATTTACCCTAGAGGTTCAAAATCTATAACCAAGTTGGATGGGGAATGGAAAAAACACTGGGATATGGTGGAGGAAAGCTGGACACTCTGGTGGATGGAGTATTAGTGTTTTGTGCATAAAACCCTACTGTTAGCACTTTTGTAATATAAACAGTATCTATAACATAAAGAAAAGTACATATGCATGTAAATACCCAAATATTCTACATTTTTATATATATTTATCCTTGGGGAATAAAATCTAATTTATTTAAGTTCCCTTTCATTAATAGTAGAACTGGTAATAATATATAAAGTGAAGTGTGCTTAGAGAGCTAAGTAAGTTTCTGCATGTAAAGTTTCCAGAAGAGTGCCTGGATATTAGTGGATATTCACAATTATTGTCATAATTGTTAGGAAATAGAATTGAAAAGTAAAAGATTAATATTGATAATAATGTCTCTGTAAATATCAACAGTGAGAATTAACAGTGAGAAATGTCATGTGTATTATCAAAATATATATTTAATTTATATAGATCAATTTTCATTTTAAGTGTCTAACTATATCTTGGTCATTTAGACAATTTAATATATATAGATACAGGAACACAATATTTCACTTATTCTAATACCTACTATATATTATATATTCTTTGATAGGTTTATATTTCTTGGTAGTAGTAATGTCTAATATTTCTGTATATTTTCTCACTTAAATATCTTTTTTTTGTTTTTTCAGAACACACCTGTTTGATGCTCAGGGGTTACCCCTGGCTAAGCACTCAGAAATTGCCCCTGGCTTGGGGGAACCATATGGGACTTCAAGGGATCGATCCTCGGTCCTTCCTTGGCTAGTGCTTGCAAGGCAGACACCTTACCTCTAGCACCACCTCACCAGCCCCTCACATTTTTTTTTTGGTTTTTAGGTCACACCCAGCAGTGCTCAGGGGTTACTCCTGGCTCCATGCTCAGAAATTGCTCCTGGCAGGCACAGGGGACCATATGGGGCACCGGGATTCGAACCGATGACCTTTTTGCATGAAAGGCAAATGCCTTACCTCCATGCTATCTCCCGGGCCCCATCACTTACATATTTTAACTTTGGGGAATCACAGTGTAATTTTCCACTTGTAGAAATAAAATTTTCTGGGTTGAAAATTGTAAAATATTTGGGAAAGTGGCCAATAAAACTAAATCATTGATTTAAAAAGCTATTGGTAAGGCTGGAGAAGTATCACAACTGATAGGATGTTTTCCTTGCATGTGACTAACATGAGTTCAATTTCTGGCATCCCATATTGTTTCCAAAATAACTTCTAAGAGCCACCAGTTCTTAGAATAAAATAAAGCTGTTGGTGCTTTCATAATGAGAACTATTAACCTGCGCTATTGTATAAGGAAGGAACTCTTATATTGTATAGAAAGTGAAAAGAGTATTAGATAGACAGTGCTAATTTTTCTTAAGAGAAATGCCTGGCTGTGATTAATTGTTTAGAATTCACTTGTTCAGGTTTTCTGACTGAAGCACAGAACTAAGATAAGAAACTTTGATGAAATAAAAAAGGGATGTGTTTCTATCCTTATATTAAGTTTTGGATGCATATCTGTACAGATATTGTCAGACAAATGCTTCTTAATTACAGTAAAGCAGGCTTATTTATACTGTCAATACTTAAGAAAATACTCGATGTTATAGGAGAAATTGATCTTCAGACCCTGCTTTAACATGCTTGTTATTTTGCAGATTTTTAGAAGTAAAAATATTCACCTGAAAAATTTCCAAGTTTATGCATGTAGAGAATTTGGAATTGACATCTTGGAAAGTGATGCAAATACTTCCATTACTGACAGTTTGTTACTTGGTCATTTCACCCAGAATGTAAGTGCTTTTTTGCAATTGTTTGTGTTGCCTATCAAAACATAACTATGTGCTAGGCTTCCCAGCTATGTAATTTTATAATTTTGATTTTGTTTAGTATATCTTATGGTCAAACAGCACTAGGTGGAGAAGACTTTATTTACAACTTTGAATAAAATTCAAATATAAAAAAAAGATTCCGGTGGTGGGGGGATTCCTTTGGACAACCAACAAGCCAGGAGCCTGTAGTCAGTCTTTTGACAGTTTGCTTCATGGGTAGAGACACCCTGTATCTCTTAGGCTAATGGAATTTCCTTTCTAATTTCCCCAATGTTTGCAGCGCCTATGGAAAAAAAAAAGCCACATCTGTCCCTCTTCCTCCTTTTTATATCTTTTTTTCTTTTCTTTTTTAGATTTTACTTATATTCTAGATAGGGGCTCAACCTTTTTCATAGAACTATAGAACTGAAGTAATTTTGGTATGTCACATATTTCTGTCTTCCTAAAAATTGAGAAAAGAAAAAAATTTGGATTGGGCCCGAGGGTCAAGCAGTCTCAGGATCATAGAGTGAGGGGGAAAAAATAACGTCAGATCTACATAGTCATCCAAAGTCAATAACAATAGAATCAAGAAACCCAAACTACAACAAGATATATACAAAATGGACCTGTTATACTGGTAGTTCTGGGAGCTAGGGATGGAGGTATGGGAAGCATGCAGGGAAATAGGGTGGAAGGAGGTCAACATTGGTGGTGGAAAAGGCCCTACTTTACTGTCACAAAATGCCTGAAATACAACTATGAAAGACTTGTAATTCACAATGGACTCAGTAAAAACAAAACAAAACAAAAATGACAAATTAAAAAAAAAAGATTCTTATTGGTATATTCTTATTGTTCTTAACTCTCAACTCTCACATAAATCATAAATCATGACTAGCTAAAAAATTTTGTACCTGGTTACCTTTAGTATTTTATTAATCCCAATATAAAATAGACTTAATAATTTAGGTTAATTTTCTCTAACCTATAAATATTATGGAACTATAAGGGTTATGGAACTATAGTAGTCTATTTTAGTGCTGATTGTTGTTTGTTTTTAGGTTTTGACATTAATATTTATGCATAGGGTCTAAATTTAGTTGAGTATACTGAAAGAGGGAAAATCATGTAATATTATTTTATTAACACCAAGATTTCTTTTGCATTTCATTAATATTTGCCAAAATGTAGGTTTCACCTGATAAACCTCAGACTAGATAACTTTTCTGCCATTGTATGGTGTGAATACTTTTAGATTATATATGAAGTAAAGTGACAATATCAGAATAACAGTGCTAGTTTTTTGTTAGAGAGATTTCTGGATGTCACTGATCCTTAGAGTTTGTAGACCTGCAATGGATTCTCCAAACTATTGAATTTTTTTTGCTTGTTTTTGTTTTGGGGTCACATCTGGAGGTGATCAGGGATTGCTTCTGACTGTATTCCAGGGATCCTCAAACTTTTTAAACATGGGGCCAGTTCACTATCTCTCAGATCACTTGAGGTCCAGGTTATAGTTTAAAAAGAAAATCTACGAAAAAACAAAACAAAACAAAACAAAACAAAACAGGAATTTTCCTATGCAGACTGCATATGTATAATTGTGAAGTAAAACAAAACAAAATAAAACAAAATGGAAGCAAATATTTGAAATGAAGAACAAGTAAAAATAAATCAACAAACTTACTAGTATTTCAATGGACCTGCTTTTGGTGGACCATAGTTTGAGGACCCCTTCCCAATACTGAGAGGGGGAGTTGAAAGACAGAAGGAGAGGAGTCAGAGTGGGACAGATATCCCACACATTCACACTGCAGGCTCAGGACTAGTCATCTGCTAGCAGAATAGGCAGTGGGCAGCAAAAACACCTAGCAGGCTGGATAAATGTCCTTGGTAAGTCGCATATGGCTTGAGGGCTATAGTGAGAGGACCCCTGTTCTATACTTAGGAATTACTCTGCCTAGGTGTGAGAAGGAGATCTTGGCATTCTAAAATTTGAACCTAGGCCAATTGCATACATGCTATCTATCGGCTGTTCTATCATTCTGGTCCCAGGCTTCTTTTATTATTATTTTTTAAGTTTTATATTATGGAGGCAGAGCAATAGCAGGGAGAATGCTTATGTTCCATGCAGCTGACCTGGCTTCCATCCCTGGCACCCTACATGATCTCCTGAGCACCTCCATGAGAAATTCCTGAGTGTAGAACAGGAGTAACCCCTGAGCATCACCAGGTGTGGCCCCAAAACAAAACAAAACAAAAGAGAGTTGCATACTGATTACTCTCACATTGTTAAATAAAAATCTGGGAACTTTGAGGTAGTTCAGAAACTATGTTAAACTATTTCATTTAAGGTTCATGATTCAATGATTCCATGGTCCTCAAGTATTGCTGGTTGTAGCCCAGTAAGTCATCTCACATCTGGATGCCCAGGTAAACCCTGTTACCAAAGGGCCTTTGGCATTTCAGTATTGCAATATTTCATTCTCATGCTCTTGCTTTGAACTATTGGTCCAGCTAGCTTAGAATCCAGTTGAAGCTTGGATTTTTTAAATTTGAGAGTTTCTTGTCCCAAGGACAAAGGTAGTTATTTTAAGGGCATGACTCTTCCATTTCCAACATGTCTTTTGGCTTCAGTAAAGATCTTCCTCTACCAGTCACTGTGTCTTTCCTTGGAGTGTCCTTAAGTGGCAATGGAATTAAGTTTCTTGGTTGCACTTTGACCAATTAAATTAGAAATTATAATTAAAGACTTTATAATTTCCTTAGAAATCATTTTGTCATAAAGATATAATTATTGATGCTAAATATTATCAAGTTATTTTTTCTGTTTAATTCTCAAGTTTTCATGGTTAAAACTCTATTAGACCATACATTTTATTTATTTATTTATTTATTTATTTATTTATTTATTTATTTATTTATTTTTGGTATGTGGGCCACACATGGTGGTGCTCAGGAGTTACTCCTGGGTTTGCACTCAGAAATCATTCCTGGAAGCCTCAGCCATATAGGCTGCCAGGAATTGAACCCAGTTTTTCCTGGATCGGCCATGTGCAAGGCACACACCCTAACATTGTGCTATCACTCTGTGCCCAGAACCATACATTTTAGGAGAAAAATGGATATCAATTTTTTTTTCTTAAAGGATTACCAGTTTGAAAGATTATTTTAGACTGAGTTTAGATTAAAGAGAGGAAGGGCTCAGGATTTAGATAAATTCTATCTAAATCTATTTAGATTTAGAAGCTATCTAAATCAAAGGCCATTGCATTGTCAGAAATGACTGCAGAGATGATGCTAAAACCAATATGTCCATGAAGCTGAGTAGCTGTCCTTGAAAATTAACATCAGATCGACAAATTTGAAGCTAAGTAGACATCAAAATTAATGTGACAGTAATTAAATTAAGATATAATTAAGACAAAAGGGTGTCTATCATGATATTAAAGGAAATATCAAACCCTTGATTCATCACCCCATATAATTTTAGAGCCAATTTGTATCTAAATGTTGATTAAATTTCAACTACTAAACTTATAAGAGAAACAACAGAGGCTTCGGGAAGTGAAATAATAGTCTAAGATTCATGCTTCGTTGTAGTAAATTACCTTATTATTTTGTTGCTTCCTGTCAAAGACTTAATCAATCACACATGTGAAATGACTGGAAATAAGCAGGCATGTGTACCCTCTTATATACTTCTTGAAGAGTTTTCATAAAAATTTTTCTTGAAAAAGATTGTAGAAAAAGAAGATTCTCTGATTACTTAAATTTTGGATATTGCTGTTGAGCATTCTTATAATCCTATATGATTTGCATTATGTATCATAAACACTAAAGCCACAACAAGATTTTTTTTAATTTTGGGCCACATATGGTAATACTCAGGACTTACTCCTGGCTACAAGCTCAAGTATAGTAGATCGTATAGGTTGGTCACATACACATTAAGTATGTTAAATATGTTTCTCATATTTCTTTGCTCTATGAAATGTTCTATGAAACTATTTATTTTCCTTTTTTACAGAGAATTCCTGATCTTTGTGCTTGTGGAGTGCAGATTTTAACTTTTACCTTTCACACTTCTATCTATCATCTATCATATTATGTTACATATTTATAAAATTTGTGACACACTTATTGGTGACAAATATTCTAAAACAAACACTAGTTTCTGGAAAGTTTTTATTAATTTATTTTTAGTAATATATCTTTTGATACTCACATACCTAACATCAACTTTATGTTACGAAGAGTAGAATAATTTTCAATGAGGCAGCTGTAAGGCACAATAAGTGAAATGTACTATAGCAATCACAATAAATTCTAGTTTAGCTTATAGTTTGTTATAGCTGTTGTCCTATCAGTCTATTGAATTAACACTTCTTTTTTACAATCTCAAGACTATCCTGATTTGGATGTAAAGAAGGATCACTTCATTTTGAGGAGTATCTGTAGAATAGTTATAAATGTGTTGTTTTATAATTGATTAGAGCAGATGATACCACTTTAAAAAAGATTATATTCAAACAGATGCTGATGGTGTTGCTCTATTCTTTCTTCTATTTCTAGTTCTAACTTCCCATGTCATTTGTGGATTTGTCTTCTTCAATTTAGACCTTTCATCTTTACAATTCTATTGAAAGGCCCCTCTCTTCTCAATATACTTGCTCTCCCTTGGAGAAATCTCATTTTCTCTGGTAGTTTCAATTACCATCCACATGCTGATGTCTCCCATATATTTGCATTTATTTCTACCATCTTATTTTTTGTGCTTTCAGTTTGCAATCAGTTTCTTTTGATGCTTTTCTACTTGATTAACTTGATTTGGCTTGCATTGAATACTATCACCTGGAAGTTTTACACTGTTAAAATTATTTTGTTATTGGATCTAAATATGTTTATTTGCCTGAACATCAGCTGCTTAAACTTTACTATATCAATGCAAGTTTTAACTTTCATTTACTTTTTTATGCTTCTATTTTGTTTTATGCTTTTTAGCCACACCTAGCAATCTTCAGGATTTACTCCTGACTATGGGCTCAGAAATTGCTCCTAGCAGGCTCAGGAGACCATATGAGAAGCTGAGAACTGAATCCAGGTTCCTTCTGGGTTGTCACATGTAAGGCAAACACCCTCCTGCTATGCTATCCCTTCAGCCTCTCTATTTTGAATATTACCTTTTTGTAGCATATACTTCAATTTTTTTTAAAAAAAATAAGCCTTTCATAAAAAAACATAGAGAAAAATACACAAAACAGAAACTATAAGAATGAATTTTCTTGAAACAAGTAAAACATGCACACAGCTTCAGATCAAGTAAAAAGCATGACCACTTTCTTTGAAGACTTCCCTACTCATTTAAGACCTGCCTTGGCATTCAACTCTAACGCCTAATTTCCAGTCAAAGGGAATCATCATTCAAGTTTCTATAAAAAAAAGATTAGTTTCAAATCTATTATTGAACCTTATAAACATAGAATATAATAACATGTAACTTTTGTGCCTTGCTTTTCTGGCACAGCTTTATTTCTGTAAGATGCATCCACTTATTTATTTATACTAATTTATTCTCTCAGTTGTTAGGTGGTATTCCATTTTATGTCTGAACCAAATTTTATATAAATATTGGTTTACTTTTGATAATTTCCTATTTTGACCTGATTACCAATAACTACGTGAACTTCTGCATCTTGGTGTTCATTTGGGTGCACTTCTGTTGGCTAGGTACCAGGCAGTAAAAATAATGGGTCAGGATATATTCATTCATCTTTAGTGATAATACCAGCAACAGTACAGAGTGTTTGCATTTGCATCAGCTATGTAAGAAAAGGCTTTGCCTATGAGCCTATAGCTTAGATCTCATTACACAGAAGTGCTGCATGAGAGAGACAGAGAGAGAGAGAGAGAGAGAGAGAGAGAGAGAGAGAGAGATTCTTGGCTAAATACTATAGTTTCTCTTGATGAGCATCTTGTAGATTTTCTAATATCTTTCCACTAATCATCCTGATTCGTAAAATTTTCCTCCCTCTGATTTAATTTCTTATTTCATTAGAATATAGTCTATAGTAGCCTTTAAAATTTAAGTAATATAAAGGCTGGAGTAGTAATTCAGAGGGAAGGGCACCCAACAGCTCATAATATCCCTTAAGCTCCTCCAGGAATGATCCTTGCTGGATGTTATTCAAACCCACTGCCCCCCACCCCCCAGTGCAGATTTGGGGGCAGGGAGATAGTATTGCACGTGAGGTGCTTGTTGTGCATGTGACTAGCTGGAGTTTGATCCCCAGCAGTGGTCCTCAAACTACAGCCCACGGGCCACATATTGTATTTGTTCCCGTTTTGTTTCTTCACATCAAAATAAGATATACAGTGTGCATAGGAATTTGTTCGTAATTTTTCTTTTTACTATAATCTGGCCCTCCAATGGTCTGAGGGACAGTGAACTGGGCCCCTGTTTAAAAAGTTTGAGGACCCCTGATAGGGTGTCCTGAGGATAACCTGGAATGATTCCTGAGCACAACCATTGTGACCCAACCCCAAATCCTTTCAAAGTGAAATTTGATGGAAGGAAAATATTTAAAGTTACAGTTGGAGATCCCCTTATGAGTAGCTTTATTGCTAGTGGACTATCAGTTTGGCATCATATTGCCTTGGAATTGTGAAGCTAATTCCCTATGGTCTTCAGGTATAGAGCGGGGAGTTTGAATAATTTTAAAATACTGTGATTCTAGATCTTTTGCATGTTGCCTTTATGTTTTTTTCCCTGTTTGAAATTTCTATTATCATAATTTTGTGTTTGGCATTTTGTAATTTCAATATTTTATACATTAGTGTGTCTTTGTTACCTTACAGGGAATTTCCACACTGGAATTAAAATTGGAATTCAATTTTGAAATTGTGCCATTGATGATTCTCTACTTTTTATATTTTATGATGATTTTACTATCCATATTTTGGGGTGTGTTTAGGGATACTCATATTGTTTGAATCCTGGACCTCAGCATTGTTTTTTATCCTAATCTTGTTGACTTTCTGAATTTTCTAACATTTTGTTGTCATTTCTTCATAAAATTGTCTCTCAACATTTTTAATTTTATATTTCTGCTCTTATTTTTTTCATTTTTGGTAAATTACTGTCTTAGATTTTCTGATTTCATATTAATTCCTCTGAGGTTATTTGTAGCATATTCATTGATCAGTATGATTAATAACCCATATGTTATAAATTAACCAAAATATTTTAATTTCTATATTGACTTAGTTTATATTGTGATCCTTGTTTTTTGTTTGCTTTTTGTGCTATGCCTGGTGCTATTATTCAAGAGTTAGTCTGGCTCTGCTTTCAGGAATTATTCCTGTAGGTGTGTGGGGCTCCATATGGAATATAATCTGGGTCAGTGTCAGCCATGTGCAAAGCAAGTGACCTATCTACTTTATTATATTTATATATATTTTTATTTTATTGGTTATTTTCTGTTGAAAATGCCTCACAAATCATTAATTTGTTTTCTGTTCTTTTAACCATAAAATTGAATCACACATAGCAAGTCTTTAAATATCATGTTTTGTTCACTGTCATTTCATCATAATGTTGAAGAATAAAAAATGTTACTGTGTTGAGGCCACTGTCTCTGTGAAGTTTTCACATTATTGCCAAGTCTGCTTGAATTGTTTTCTGTGTACTCTTGTTTCTTTTTTTTTTTTTTTTTTGGTTTTTGGGCCACACCCAGTGACGCTCAGGGGTTACTCCTGGCTATGTGCTCAGAAGTCGCTCCTGGCAGGCACGGGGGACCATATTGGGAACCGGGGGATTGAACTGCGGTCCGTCCTAGGTTAGCGCAGGCACTTAACCTCCAGCACCACTGCCCGGCCCCGGTACTCTTGTTTCTTACTACCACTCAGTGATGTGCATATTGGACTCTACTTGTACCAAAGTGACTCTGTATCCCCAGTGATGAATGGGGTGAAAGATGTGTCCTGTCTAGAATTTCTGCTGTGCCCAGAGTTGCTGGAATAGTCTCAGGCCACCTCTGAACCCAAATTAGATAGCATATGCTGGGAAATAAATTAGAGAATAAAATAATACAAGTAACTTTTACTATTAGAAATGTGTTGTCAACTTTATTTGATATTTTATGATGTTTTAGTGACCAGAAATATGTCACAGAAACTTTGCTCTTCTTTCTATCTGTCTACAGAAAAATTGGTTTTACTTTTTGTTTGTTTGTTTTGGGGCCACACCCAGTGGTGCTCAGGGGTTATTCCTAGTTCTGTGCTCAAATATAGCTCCCAGCAGGCTCAGGGACCATCAGGTATGCCGGGGATTGAACATGGTCCATTCTGAGTCATCTGAATACAAAGCAAAGTCCCTACTCTATGTTTTCATATATTTAAAGGCACAGTTTCAAAGAATTCAATGCATTATATGCAGAAATACTACAGTAAAAACTTTATTTTCATTTCCAAACTATGGATAACTTTCTATTGTATGGATGTTTCACAATTTTCAGTTTGTCTTCAGATTTGGTGATTTTTGTGTGATACTGTTGTTTCGGCAATGTTTTGTCTTAATATAAATTTTAACATCTCGAAGATGAATATCTAATAGTAGAATTGTTCAGTCTTGCTGTAAGAGTATATTTAACTTTAAAGAACTTTCATAGTGGTGGTATCATTTTTCATTTTCGCTAGCCTGGTATGATATTTTCTGCTATTTCTCAGCAGACAAAGTATTTGGGTGCTATCAAATGGATATTATTAACCATTATCAAAGTTTAATATATCTTATAATGATCTTTTATCACATATGTGTTTTGGAGACATTTTTGCTCATTCTTAAGCTTGTCTTTTTATTCTATTGTTTTTAGTTGTGCATTATAAATTATGGCTCATATCACCAGCTATCTTCATTTTCCTTTTTTCCCTATAAATCACAGAGAAATGTGTGTATGTCAGCTGGGATTAAAACTCCCAAGAGACAAGAACTGATATTATCTAACACCACTTTTGTTAATTTTGATATCACGGACTGTGTGGCAATCAGAACCTGTTCTGGCTGTTCTCAGGGACAGGGTAAGTGGTATGAACAGATAAGATGGATAAGTAATAAAGGTTAATACTTAAATAACTGTGTTAATTACACCTGGACCTGGAACAACACAGGTTTTAACTTACGGGTTGACTTCTATACAACTTTCATAGCATGTATTATTATTGTATGAATTTTTATATCAGTACATAAATATTAATTTCTTTCTCAGATTACCACTAATTATTGATATTTGGTATTAGTAATTTGTATGAAAATGCACAGATTTAGGGGCCCGGGAGATAGCATGGAGGTAAGGCGTTTGCCTTTCATGCAAAAGGTCATTGGTTTGAATCCCGGTGCCCCATATAGTCCCCCATGCCTGCCAGGAGCAATTTCTGAGCATGGAGCCAGGAGTAACCCCTGAGCACTGCCAGGTGTGACCCCCCCAAAAAAAAAAAACAAACAAAAAAAATGCACAGGTTTGTATGGTAAAATATTCATGTAGGTATTGACAAATATTTAATTTTGTGAACAGATGATATAAGTCTATGTTATCATTAAGTACTGACAGAACTTCCTATTAATGTTTCATTTCTTATGATTTTCATAGCATTTTATTATTTAGCTCTCTATTGTAAGAATACAAGAGATGAAACTTGTAAGATGCAGAATAAGTGAATATGTGTTCATCAGTTGTTTATGTTATCAGTAAGGCTTCTAATAATAGGCTATCAATAGTTAAGTTTGGGGGAGTCAGAAGTTCTATATGTATTTTCCACTCTGCAGGAATTAGAACACTTAATTCTATTAGGGTTAAGTATAGGTGGAAAGTTTTGTGATCCACTTTTTCTTTCACTAACACGTTGCATTAGTAACTTTATTTATGCTCAAAATACATATAATTAAACCCAGAGGAGTCCAAGTTTCAGGGTGTGTTTCCCACATTTCCCCACTCTTTTTTTCTATATGATGTTTTACACCCTGCCATTGTGGTGCCCTGACTAATGTGCTCTGAGCTTCTTAAAGGTATGTTTCACTTGCTTAGACCTTTTATGTAATGCCTAAAGAGCCTGAATATAGTAGATTCACTGATTAAATGAACAAAGTTCTATAAACATATACACAGTCTTTCCTGAAAGAGCACAATTCAGATATTTCATGTTTCAACAGCCCAAGGCTTGTTGAATGTACCAAGAGAACCATAGCAATTCTTGTTCACTCGTTAACCACATCTCAGAGGAGATGAGAAATACCTTGGAGAACTCATAGACCAAGGTGAAAAGAAGTAGAGAGCAATCTAGTTGATTTGATCATTGTAAACAGCCAAACCAAGTAATTCTAGTAAATATGCTCTTGTGGTTTGAAGCACCAATTTAGATAATTGTCTGTTTTTTTTTTAATTAAATGAATAATCAGCAAGCCTTTGACTTTTTTACTTTTTTTTTTGTTTTGTAGAGGCAAAACCAAAGTTGTTGTTGTTGTTGTTTTTAATTTGGGTGGCATTTGAGTTTAAGATTGTAAAAATGATTATAGGAAGGAAAAAAGAATTTGGTAATTGTCTAGAATCAAAGTTGGGCAGTTATTTAATAGCATCATTGTTTTATAAGATTCATAAGAAATTGGTAAGAACCACAATATTTCTTGACGATTTTATACCTCTTCACTGGATGATGTTGCTAAGCTATCTCTTTGATTTGTTTTAAAAAGGTCTAGCTCAGGTTTAATTTAAGATAACGGGGGCTATTCTTGTCCTTTTAAAGTTCTGGACTTAGTACAAATATAAATTTATATGCTGTGGAAGAGTGGGATAAGTAAATATTGGAGAATTCAACCTAGATAGGAGCAGGAAAGGGGATATAACAAGGTCCATATGATGTCTTTGGGGACAAGTTTTGAAAGATGAATAGAAGTATGCAAATAAAAATATGCAGGGAAACCTTATTAGGTATTAGGAACATCATGACCACATGCCAAAAATGACTACAAGGAAGGTATATTTGTATATTTGCAAAGAAATACAACATGACTGACTTGTAAAGTTATAGGTACTTGTATATAGTGTTAAATGAACCATAGAAGTTTTAAGATGTATATATTTATGGAAATGTACTTTAATTTCTGTTCAGACTATCCTTTAGGGGATAAAGTGCAAAATGAAAAGAGTAGAATCTCCATTGATGTGTGTCTTAGTCTTATTTTGTCTTTTCAGATATTTTATAATATTGATAGAATGGTGTGTGCGGTGTGTGTAGTATTATAAAGTTATATAAAAAAGATGGATTACTAGAAAGAAATATAATGATGGTCATAAGATACACGTTGTCACAAGACAACTCCCCTAATTAAATCCCAAGCAGCTGGGTTAGAAAGGTCCTAGTGACACACAAAGATGTAGTCTGAGAGAATGACTGCTAAGAAGCATAGCCCTAAATCTAATACTAAAAATGTGTTGCATTATTAATTGCCCATATGACTGTGAGCTAGTTTTGAGAAGTGTTCAAAGTATAAACCTCATAAAAGTGTATATACCAGAGAGGAAATGGAGAAAGATTCAAATGGAGAATATTTAAAAACTATAGAATTTTCAGTGTTAAGTAATCTAGAGTATTTTGTACCTGTTTTCTGTTAGGCCATAGTCCCTCAGTTAAGACATTATAGACAAAGGGGCTGTATAATGTTTTTTTTGTTTGTTTGTTTTAGGAGTGTTTGAGCATTGACCATTTTAGGAGCATATTTGCCTTATTCTACCAAACTAGAAGCACCACCATTACCCAGAAACTATGGCCAAAATAATTCCTAATTAAAAAAAAAATTCCAGATGGTGCCAAATCTCTTCTGGGGGAAATTGTATCACTGGTTGATAAGCATTTTAGAGTAGATGCTGCATAAAATTAGGGACGACAGTGTCCTCCCTATGAAATATATATTATATATATGCATATATATAGTCACAAGTAGAATAAATAAAAATAATTTTAAATATTCCTGTGAGTGATTTTTTTCTTGTCCTTAAATTTTTTATACATATTACATTTATTTTGTTTTAGGCCGCATCGGCAGCACTCAGGCTGAGCTCAGAATCGCTCCTAGTGGGGTCAAGGGACCATATGGGATACTGGGAATCAAATCCAGATCCGTCCAAAGTCAGCCATTGCAAGGCAAATGCCCCACTGCTGTGCTGTCTCTGCAGCCCCTACAAATTCATTTAAAATTTTTTTTCAAAAGGGGTCAGATAATTAGCACAAGAGTAAGATGCTTGCCTTCTACATAGTGTATCTGTGTTCAATCTCCAATATTCCACGTGGTTCCCTGAAACTTTTAGGAGGGACCCTCAATGTAGAATGAAGAATAATCGCTGGATATAGCTGGGTATGGGCACCCACCAAACAAACACAAAAAAAACAACAAAACCTTTAATATTTCACAGTCTCAATCATAGAGCCACCTAGCATTTAGAACATCTTGCCAATATTGAGCATAATATTTTTTACAACCATCCCATAAGTAGATTTGATGTCTTTTCTTTTGATGTTTTGTATAATTTTCTAACAGTCTTTCTTCTGGTCTGTAGGTGGCTTTACTGTGACAACCAGCCAGTTGAATATTATGAACTCTTCAAATATAGTAGCATTTCCATTTCCTCATGCAGCAATTTTGGAAGACTTGGATGGGTCTTTGTCTGGAAGAAATAGAAGTTATATTCTTGCTTCTATGGAAACACTTCCAACTTCTTGTTTGATTGATGCAAGATTCAGTCAAATTGTCCAAGGAAGTGTCTGCAAGGAAGAAGTGCTTTTTCATCGGATGTCGATTGGTTTGTATGTTGAATTAATTTTGCTTCGTTAGATTGCCAGTGAAAATGAAGTTATAACCTATGACGTTGATGTTTCTAGAAGGTAACTTGCTTTCTAGATCCTACTGAGGTGTTTTATTCTACTTAAGGGTTGCAGAAACTTTTTTGACAGCTGTCAGATAATAGTTCGTGCTAGTTTTAGGTTGATTCAATTGACAGTTAACTTCCAACATCGCCACTAGATCTAGAAGTCTATGATATCTTATTGACATTTTGAGCTAATTGCTTCCTCTGGAAAACACTTAGAGCCAACTGAGAATTTGAAATGTATTTAAATTAAAAGTATTATTAAAAAATTCCAATAATGTCCATTCTCATTTATATACATGTACTTTCCCCAAGCTCTTTTTAAGTGTTCAATATGCTCCAGGGAAGCAATTGCTGATGCCTTCCTATTACTTGCAAAGTTGCTTCACCCCAGTTCATTTTCCTTGTTAATTTCATGAACTATTGGATTCGTACAATACATTTCCTATTAATATTGGAGCAAGGAGTCCTTGGTTATGCTTCTCAGACTACCATTAAGTCAGCAGCTGGGCTGTTTATAATGCATAATAGGATTGCTTCTTCCCTCTTTAATTTCCAGGTAATGATTGCTAAATGTCTAGAGTTAGATCTTTTACCTATTTCACATGCATTGTATTTATTTTGCTCAACTTCTTTCCTTTCTTTGTTTCAAGTGCTCCCACTGTAGTAAACTTGTCAAGCGATTCAGCCAGGTCATTTGGGCATCTTATTTAAACAGGTTAATTCTAGATAGTGAGTCAATGTGTCTAGGTTTGCCCTAAGTCTGTATTTGAAATGCGTATAGAATCACTGCCATGATATTCTGTTTTAGAAACTTTAATAGTACAGGGTCCAAAACATTTCCACTATTTTCCCCCAATCTTTTTATTATTCTATATAATATAAATGAACTTAAATCTAGTAAGTACATTAGCAGCGCAGAGAACTAAGTTTTGATTTCTCATTTTTTTTGATGTGGGGTATTACTTTCTTTTATTTTTAAATTCTCCTTAATGCATTTTTATTTTTATCACCATTTTAGTGATTTTATCCGAGGTGTCTTTAATTAACATCCTGGAATTTACGTAATGAATTTGTTTATCTTCTATGTATTTTATTAAATGAGTAAAAACATATTTGTATAACTAAAAACAACATTATGTGCTTATATATATTTATTTCTCTATGCTGTTGATGCCTTACTTTTATCCCTTGCCTATGAGAGAAATATTTAGTGATAATATTAGAAAGTTATGAAAATGTAATCGTGGCTGATCATCTAACTTTGGTAGCAGGTCATTCATGATCTTAGCACTCAGTGACTGAAAAGGCTAAAATTATTATATATGTGTGCATTTGTATATGCATTTTGGGTCAACTCTGAAGTGCTCTGGGCTTACTTTTGGATCTTTGGGCTCAAGTATAATTCTTGGTAGAGCTACAGAAACAGTGTATGATGCCAGAATAAGATTCAGAATTTTTACTTACAAGGCTAACACCTTACCCACTGTACTATCTTTCAGCCCTGGTAATAATCATGATACAATATTCTAAGTAGATTTTTTAGATATCTATATTAGTAGGGAGAATAATTAACCTGAGATTTCTAGACATTGTCTGGTTTCTCTTTGTCCCTTAGTTATGAGAATACCAAGATGTTTGGTCAGTCAATTCCCTTTGTTTTTATCTAACCATTTTCAGGTTGACCTAGAGGTCTACTGCACATACCAAGTAAGAGAAGTCTTGGCGTGTTCCCTATTATAAGACTCTTAACCCAGATAGGATAAGGCAATTGTGCCGATAATGATCTCTAAAGTCCTTACTACTCAAAATCCATGCTGATCATTTGGGAGTTGGTTAAACATGGAGAAGCCGAGGCTCCATTGAAGGTGATTTATATTAAAGTTTTAGGAGTATTTCTCTAAGGTCCTTCTAAGTTTATCTTTCTATGATTCTATTCCTAGCTATTTGTGCTCAGTGACTTGATCTTTGTCCCAGAGCATTATAACCTCATTAGGAACATGTCAGAGCTAATGAGCAATTTGAATTCAGCGTAGATACAAAGTTTGCTGCATTTCATGGAGAAAGGATTAATTTGTTGTGCTATTTGCCCTGAAGCAAGCACCCTAAGAGTTGATTTACAAAGCTCTCACAGTCATGATCTTTTGGGTTTGCATGTTGATGGAGATCCGATATGGCACTAGCACCCTGCTGTCTTCACTTTCAACTCTTCCCTCCCCAGCTCCCTTGGCTAGATGTCCCCAGAGGCAGGGTGTGGGGCTCTACATAACAGAATAAACATAAACATAAACTGTCTTCCCCTTTTGCAACATAATGCTTGGTGTGTGATTTCTTCCTTGGAATATTGTTACTGAACTATTTTCACTGTTACATATTTTTCTTTGACACTGGCCAGTTTCTGTTCTTGTCCCTTTCACAGTTTTCTGATTAGTGATACTTTCTGTTTTATAGTTTCTGGTTTAATCACAAAAGTTGGTTGCCAGGGGACAATACATATGTGTTAGTTGTAATATCTACAGCTAAGATGAAGGAAAATTCTCCATCCTCTGCAGAGCACAGTCCCATTGATATTGTGTTACAGTGATGGTGTGCTTGCGCTGTGTGAGTACTCATTTTTATTCCTATCAGATATTCTAACTTTAAGAGTTACATGGGGCCTAAATGATAACACAGAGGGTAAGGCATTGCAGGTGGCCATCCTGGGTTTGATTCTCGGCATCCCATATGGTTTCTCGACCCTGAAATGAGTAATTTCTGAGTGCAGAGTCAGGAGTAACTCCTGTATGCCAACAGGAGCAAAAACAAAATAATTAAATAAAAATTGTCACAGATATTTAGGCTGTTGTTCCATTCACCTCCGTTTTTATTTCTGGCAATTTCCTTCTGAATCTCATCTATTCTAATGAGATATGTAATATTCTGTGTCAGTCCAGACTTCATTTCACATAAAGATGGCAGCAACCACTAGTCTTCTGTGATCCCATTATGATGATATATCTCATATTGTCCTTATATTTTTTTTTGTTTTTTGTTTGTTTATTGTTTTTTATTTTGGGGGCCACACCCATTTGATGCTCAGGGGTTACTCCTGGCTGAGGGCTCAGAAGCTGCCCCTGGCTTGGGGAGACCATATGGGACTCCGGGGGATCGAACCGCAGTTCTTCCATGGCTAGTGCTTGCAAAACAGACACCTTACCTCTAGTGCCAACTCGCCAGCCCTGTCCTTAAATTTATTGATCTTAAATCTCATGTATATTTTCCTTTTTATGTTGAGTATAATAAGTCAGAGGGAGAGAGATAAACACAAAATAGTCTCACTCATATGTGGGATTTAAGAAAAATAAAACACAGTATAGTAATAATAGCCAGAGACAGTAGAGATGAGGGCTGGAAAAACTAGCCCATGAGATGAAGCCTACCACTAAGAATGGTGAGTACAGTTAGAGAAATAATCACACTAACAACTACCATGACAATGATAGAGAGAAATACAATGCATGTCTTAAAGATAAGCAAGGGAAGAAGAGGGAAACGGGGGACAATTGTGATGGGAAGTTGCCCTGGTGAAGGGTCTGTGTTTTTTTTTTATGGCTGAATCCCAAATACGAACATATTTGTAACCATGGTGCTTAAATAAAGAAATTTTAAAAGAAAAAATAACATAAAAATTTTTCTCTTGGGGCTGGAGAGATAGCATGGAGGTAAGGCATTTGCCTTGCATGCAGAGGGGTCAGTGGTTGGAATCCCGGCATCCTATATAGTCCCCTGAGCCTGCCAGGAGTGATTTCTGAGCATAAACCCAGAAGTTAACCTTGAGCGCTGCCAGGTGTGACCCAAAAACCAAATAAAAAATTTTTCCTCTTCACTCTTTTTGACTTTGGGAACCACTCCCAGAGATGCTCAGGGTTTACTTCTGATTTAGCACTCAGGAATTACTCTGGGGACTGTAGTGATACTAAGGTCCAAACCCTGGTTGAATGCTTACAAAGCAAGCACCCTCCCTGCTGTACTATCACTCCAGCCTTTCTTTTTTTTTTTTTTTTTAAATAAAATTTTTATTTTTAAATATGTTGGGTTACATAACGTTGGCAATCATATTTTAGGTACAAATTAACATAAAATCAGGGGAACTCCCATCACCAAAAAGTCCTCAGTCCACCTCAGTTCCTATCATAGTTCCCATATCCTCTGCCCTACCGCCCCCTCCCCCCACCCCCCCCCGGGATTGCTAAAGCAAGTGGTCTCCTCTGCGTCTAATTTGCTACTTGGTGGTCTTACACATGTTTGGTCTTAGAGATAATCTTATGAACTCCCACTATGGTAGTAGATTTTTGTAAAGTTTTATTTGAACCCATTTGTGAATTCCTGTCCTAAGTGTTCCCTATGGGTTCTGTGAAGAGAATCTCTTTACTTTCAAAATATATTTTTCACAGGTGATATGGTTTATTTTACCACTACCCATTACATGCATTCTCTCCCTTCTCCCACTCTAGTCTGTACTTCTATACTAAACTCTATTTTCATATATTTAAGAGCCTTAAAAAAATCTAACCATTCAGAATAGTTGCTAGTGACCACATAAAAATACTGAGCACTGAAATACAGATATTTCAAATAAGTGTTATTTATAAATGTAAGTTATCCTTCCTGCTGATATTTCCCCCTCCTATTGATAATATTTTATATGTAAAATATAAAGTATCAATAATATGCCTACATTGATAAATGATGTTTTTTAATTTATTTTGTTAAAGAATTACTAAAGTTAATTACTCCTGATTCTCTTGTTTTAAATGTGGCTACCATAAAAATATGATTATGTTTGGTGCTTGCATTAACACTTCTATCGATAAGCTAATTTTCAATATTTCCAAGCTAATTTTTCAGAATGAGTTTATCTTCTTTATCTATATAAATACATGTTCAGAGTTAAATATATTCAGAGTCAAACAAATACTTTGCAACCTAAACCAGAAACTTGGAGATATCATTGATCATTGATTCACCCTACTTTATTTTCTTCATTAATCACCTACCAACTCTAATCCCTTTTCTCTTCTACCAAATCCTTGGCTTTTTCCTCTCTTCTTCCACACTCCTTTCTATTTCAAGTGACCATTGCCTTTCAGCAGAATAATCAAAAAGCCATTTTATCTGGCCTTCTTACTGTGCTTCCACCCTTGAACTTTGTAACTACCAACTTTGCTTTGCCGTCCCATCATTCCTTTGCTTGAAATTTTATAATGGCTTCACTATCTAAAGGAAGTTTTCAGAAACATTTTAGGACCTGTTTTTTATTTATGATTCTTGCATCATCTCTCAGTGCTCTGCTGTCATACCCTTGTATTTTATGCCTCAGCCACACAACTTTGTGCTTTTCAATTCATAAGGTTCAACTTCCATGAGCTCAGCATGCAGGTCATCTTTTCTGTTAAGCTTCCCTGGGCCTCCTGTACAGATGTTGGTATTCCTGCTGTGTTCAGGCAGTATTTTCTCTAAGTATTGTTCAGAGCTCCTATTTCTTTATAAATTGTTCATCTCTTAGTGTAGGTAGTCAGTAGGGAGCTTATAGGGTTTTGTTTACATTATACTGCCTGATACGTTATTAAATGCACAGTGACTCACAAAAACTCACATGAATAAATGATGTAAATTAAAATTTGACAGACCAACACAATCTTTATCTCATGCTCTATTGTCTGTTTCTTCCTGGGGACATACAAAGCCAATAATATTCCATACTTCTTTAGAAGACTAGATATTAAAAGGCCATCTCTGATCTTTATCTCTGAAATTCCCAGGAAGCGTTAAGGATGTCTTCAGGGCTTTTGCTTTTTTAGGGCTTTCAATTCATCAGATGATCTTTGTTAATAGCCACTTTCTTTCCCACGTACTTCTACCTCAGTCCTACTTAATTAGTATTTTGCTTAGGTGTGAAATAATTTTTGTAGTTTTACAGATACATGGAGTTTTGATAGGGAGAGCTAGAACTAAACATAATTAGCATCAGAGGATTATTCATTTCTGGCCAACAATACATTGTCTCTTCTTCCATTATCATAAGACTATTCAGATATCAATAAATTGTCTTCTGCTCTGTTCTCCAATCATTGATGGGATTTCAGATAGAGGAATTTAAAAAAAATTTACAAGCAGTTTTGAGTTTTGGTAGATTTAAATAAAAAATTCAGAACTTACTATTTAGTTGATAAAAAACTTTAAATTATTACATATATAAATATAAATTAGAATAATTGATGTGTACAACTCATGCCCTACTCCTGCAGATGCCAGTTATAAACCATTGGTAAAGTTGTTTCACCTCTTTTTGTTTCAGTTTTCACACTAATGAAATGAACATAATAGTTTTTCCAGAGAATCATGGTACGGCATGTATCCTAAGCATTGAGTAAATATTGCCTTTAAAAACCTCTATTTAATACTTGTAATTAAGAATAGCACATGAATATAGACTATTCACTGAAGAAATTACCATAATATTTTATTATTCTAAGAAATACATGCCTGGCAAGGGAATCCAGATGTTGAAAATTAGGAATAAAATTTCAAATGGCCACACTACATTTTATTTATCCAGCAAACCTCTCCAGTCATCATAGATTCTGGAGCCATTTAGGACATAATCTTGAATATACTGTGCTTTGTACCCTAATATCTACATGTCTTACTACTTTTTGGGGAAAAGAAGAGGTTAATGTTCTTGGTGATCACCTTGATTCTTAGATCTTGCTTAATATCCCCTCCTGTAGTGCTTGCGTTCAGTTTTATCCTATGTAACTGCTCCTAATGTGTTAGTGTTCAAAGTATGAGGTACCCCCTGCCTATGTGAGTGCAAAAGTACAAAAGAGTTCAAATGGAAATTTTGGCCTAGCTTTTTCTTTAATAATTGCCTAACTCTCCTTCCTAGGGATAAATAGGCATGGCATCACTAATGATATCCTCTTAGTCCTCAAAAACAAACACAAAAGCAACAACCATGTGAAACAGAATACTTCCAAGAACCATCACCCTTTCTTGGCAGAGAGATTATAGGAGCTTAGTAGAAAAAGATCTTAAAGTCATAATGGACCCCAAGTTGAGGAATATTATTGACCATTCTGTATGACGATTAAGTCTGAATTAAAACAAGATCTAGGGAGTTGCTGGTAATGTTCAACAACTTGCTATCTTAAATAATCTGTCCTAAGTTATTGCCTTTGCATGATCCCCTGGTGAAATAGCCTTCCATGAACGATTTCTGATTACCATCATTATATTACTGAACCAATATTTGGTAGTGATATTGACCGTGAACTCATGATTCAGTCAGCTATTCCAGGTGTGTATCTATAGATTGAGGTGACATGATTTTAGCTCTACCAATGATTAAATTGCTTTTCAATATCCCTGAGCATGGCTGTGGACCTCCTGTTTGAATCATTTCAAGTGGACATATTCATCTAAGACAATCATTTCAGGATGATTCAACAAATACTGAGAACTGATCTGTGGATTCTGTTAGGATTGCATTAAACAGAATACTTTATTCATGAATTAAAATTGAATAAATAAGTTTGTTGTTTGTTTTTATTGAAATAACATTGCATAATAACATTTTATAAGTATAATATGTGTAACATTAAGAATCAAACATACATACTTACTACATTGATATTGCCATTGAAATATCCATTTCTATCCTTTATCACACATATGCCTTTTTTACATAATATATTCAATCCTTTTACATAGCCACATAGCCAGGAGTAACCCCTGAGCATCACCAAATGTGGTCCCCCCAAACAACAACAACAACAACAACAAACAGCTTAGAAACTATCTTTGAGGAGATGCTAAGTTGACTTTTTGCCTTCTTTATAGTAAATTATTCTTTTTAAAATCAACAACACACATAGAAACACATGCCTACCAGTTCTACCTTGTATGTAAATTTAAGGTCTGGTGAATTCACATTCTGGGAAGAAATATTTCATTTCTTGTCTTAGGTTTCTTACTCAGAATGAAAAGTATATATGTGCTAACTCTCCTTCCCAGGAATAAACATATATGACAATTCTTTCCTGAATAGAATATATCAAATATAGAATATATAATATATTTATCCTCAATAAAATATATATAAAATACAAACACTCTAAAATTAAATATTACTTAGTATGATGGGATGCCAGCTATGTGGTCCAGTACTATGGAACAGTAGCTATGTGATGAGGAATAACTATAAGTTTAGTATATTTATTTATTTGATTTTTGTGTCACACTTAATGTCTGCCAGGGCTTCTTCCTGACTCTGTACTTATAGGTGATGTTTTGCTTGGTTTGGGATACCAAATGGGTGCCATGGATTAAACCAAATATTTTAATACCAGATAAATACCCTGCCCACTCTACGATCTTCCTGTCCCCAAATTCAGTGTTTTGTTTTGTTTTTAAAAAATGCTTCAATGAAGCATGCCACAAATTTGTTGTCTGTGCTCAAAATTCCAATTGTGCTCTCTCAGTGCAGTAAAAAATGAACATGACAGCATCAAGCAGTAATATCCAGGGGGTGCTTACAGCTCCATTTGAGCACAGTTATTATGATATATCTGACTTAGGAGATGTGTAATTATAAAGGGTTTATTTCCTGATTGTTCTGAATTGAAAGCATTTAGAGCTCAATGCAGTGTTTGTCTTAATACACAGCGATATGGACCCTCAGGAAAAGTAAGCTAATGGTAAACACAAACTTGGGAGTTAATATTTGTTCTCATTGGTATTGTTGATTGCCTAACAAATCCTTTGTGGGCAGTATACATTCAACAGTTTCCGCACAGTCGACGGGCACTAAATTACATAACTGTTTATGCAACTAGTATTGTAAATTGGCATTTTAGGCTGGGACGTTTTTACCAAGTGATAGCGCTATATTTCTAAAGGACAGTATCCCTTAATTAAAAGCAGACTTGGGATTTTTAACAAATGAGTAAGGAAAAAAAAAAAAAAGAACAAAAATAAAGGCACACTCCAGAATTAGAAAGGAAAAGGTAAGACTAGTAGTCTTTTGTCTTCTTGATCGCAGAGAGGAGCCATTGCTCATGAAGAGGTAAGGGTTAATATTTAAAATGGACTGGTTGCCTCCTGATTTCTTGCACATAAAGCCATGAGAAGTTCAGGGAGAGACTTCATCCCCTCGTAATGAAGCTCTCTGCTGCTAATGGCCCATGCAGACTCCCTTGGCTCCTCCAAATTAGAAATACTTTTGTGCTCCTTTGCTTCATTAACAGTAAGGAGAGGGAGATTGTTGGCTATTTAGGGCATGGGGAAATTGGTGGCTTTTTAGGGCAAGTGAAAATTGTACTAATTATGGCTGGTAAATTCTTTTCATGGTGTTCTTCAATCCATGATGCTCTTTTGGTGCTTTATAGAAGAGCTCACCATTGCCACTACTGACATTTGCCTAGAAGGATGGAAGCTGATCTGTTTTTGAATGTTTTGACTCCCTGGGATGGTCAACACAAGGCAGTTTGCCTACAGGAGATGGGTGTTTGGTTCTCTTTTCAATTAGTAGAACTTGACCTTCTCCAATACCAGTTGTGATAAAGCAGAGAGGTTTGATAGTTTTCCTGTCTACCTGAACTAAACTAAAGTTAAGCACATGAATGCCTGTTATATCAAATTCCATGTAAACTTTGGTTAAAATGGATGTGGGCTTGATGGGTTCATCAAGATATATGAAAAAGGAAGAGGAAAGATCAGTCTAAACTCAGAAGGTGCTAAAGTGGATTGTTGATGGATCAAGTTAGCTTCAGGTACTTGGTGTAAATTGGAATTGAAAGACTTCAAAAGGATAACACACAGGTCCCAAAGACAAATATACCTAAATTAATGTTAGGATTTATTGACTTTAACATATTTGAAAAGGAGTTCATGCTCTTTGGTAACTGAAAAAGATGGTCAGAAAAATAGCTCATTTGATCTTTGAATAGAAATATACAGAAAATGATTGGGCAAAATATTATACCCTAAACATTTATTTATAAGTGTGACTAATGGAGGTTGAAAAATAATTGAGTATAGTCAAAGTAACCAAGATGATTCTTGGAGCCAAATTGATGCAATTAAGAAGAAAACACATCTCTGGTTTTATTCAAACATTGGTACCAATTGTAATATGAGCACACTGAGGTTGTTTTTAAATGTTTTTCATGATGTGAAACAAAATACTTTTATAAAAGTAATAAAAATAACCTAATGTGGGGCCGGACGGTAGTGCTGGAGGTAAGGTGCCTGTCTTGCCTGTGCTAGCCTAGGACAGACCACGGTTTCCCATATGGTCCCCCAAGCCAGGAGCGACTACTGAGCGCATAGCCAGGAGTAACCCCTGAGCGTCACCGGCTGTGACCCAAAAACCAAAAAAATAAAAAAATAAAAAAATAACCTATTGTTTACCAATACATTATAGGTTAAAAGGAATTCAATGGAAACAAGTGAATATATTCCCAAAATTATAATTATTATTGGGATGTTTTTATTAATTGTTTGGTTTTATAGTTATACCCCAAAAGTGCTCATGGCTTACTCTTGGTTATATGCTCAAGGATATCTCCTGGCAGGTTCCTGGAATTCTATGGGATACTGGGGATAACTCAGGTCAGCTAGTTACCAGACAAGTACCCAACCTGCTCTACTCTCTCTCTAACCCCAGTACAAATATTTTACCCTTAGCTTAAAAAGGAATTTGCGGAAGTAATTTAGTTGAATACACTGACTTAACTAGGGTAAAATAAATATAAGTTAATAAGAAAAGCTTAGAATTTTCCTAAACAAGAGACCCATATTATTATGAATTGTGCTCAAGAGAAAGTATTTCTTAAGCAAATATTTTATTGATGTGGATGACTCTATAGAACTTTGTTAATTCACAATCAGGATATCCCTTGTGAAAAGAGATATGGTTTCAGAATATGAAGCACTCAGAATCATTGTCTGGAATGTCGAAAATCTTACATTTATAAGGTGTGTTTTCTGAAGATAATTCCTCATTGCCTTTCTGGCTTATTCAGTTTATTGCATTTTTATCATATTCATTTTGCTTTTATCTTCTAGAAACCCATCTTTATTAGTTAACTGTATTAATTGGGGAAACTACAAAGTGACTGGCTAGAGGAAGAGAGTTGTGGACAATTGAGGACAAATAAAAATTCACGTTGTCTAAAATTAAAAATTTATATTTTAAACTAACGTTTCAAAATAAATGTTAGATAATGTATTTTATTATAAATAATTGTAAATTATATATACATATATATGTATATATGTACCCCTATATATACCCCTGATTCAATGTCACTATGTACCTAAAATATTACTGTGAAAGATTTTTAATCCATTGTGGTAAAAATAAAAAATACTAATTATAAATTTTAACATGTTCGTATCATTTTTAAATTATTTTTAAGTGACTTTTGTTTTTGTTTTTGTTTTGTTTGTTTTTGGTTTTGGGGTCACACCTGGCAGTGCTCAGAGATTACTCCTGGCTCTATGCTTAGAAATCGCTTCTTACAAGCCTAGGTGTCCATATGGGATGCCAGGATTTGAACCACCGACCTTCTGCACACAGGGCAAATGCCTTACCTCCATTCTATCTCTCCAGCTCCCATGTTAGTAACATTTTAAGCTAACATTTTGTGTCACTTCTCTAAAATGAACAATTTCAAAATATAACCCCAGACCAATGTAATTCTGTGATCTTCTATTTGATTATGTAAAAGCCAGATTATTAGAAAAGGAGACAATGAAATATCATGGGCATAATCCTGCTGACGATTGAACATTAGAACAGGTAAGCTTCATGTCTATTTAAAAAGTGACTGAATATCATTCTTTAGTTGCAATCCCAATTCTGAGAGGAATGTAAAAACAACCCCAAAGTTTCTCAAATAAGAAGAGAAGGAAATTTCCTTTGCCAAGATATTTCTAAGTATCTTCTCACTCAAATTATTGTGGAATAAGAAAATCTGGGAAACCAGTCATTGTTTTATTTCCAATTACTCTGAGAATTTTCATGTCTTTTATGTACTAGTAGATGGATCAACTATATTTATTATTATAATAAATAAATATCAGTTACTACTTTTCTAGAGTTACAGAATCTTTTTTGCCATGGAAAATTTTGAGTCTGTTTTAAACTGACAAAATATTCTGTAATTGCCTCTAAGCATCAAAATCAACTGTTTTGGGATGAAGAGATAAATGAGTGTGCAGGAAAACTGAGTTCAGTTTTTGTCATCTCAAGGTCCCTTAAGCACTACCAAAGTGATCTCTGAGTACTAAATGTATAAGAACCCTGAATATAATTTGTCTTCTGAAGTCAAACTAAAGCAAACCTAGTCAACACAAAGGAAAATAAGTATAATAGGATGGATTTCTGAGGCTTTTAAATGAATTGCAGTTAGAGATTGGATTTGTTGTTTCTGAATTCTCTCATAGCTATATCTTTAAGTTGTATTGCTCTATGAGATGCCTTCTGTTGTTGCCTCCATTTAAAAGAAGGAAATGAAAGCTTGAAGGGGGTCAGTGACTTTTCCAAGTTCATGTACCTTGCCCTTGCAGATAGGATTTTCTAATTTATGTCTATTTGACCGTAGTGCCCAGGCATTTCTTTCTGTTTATAAGATGCAACTATATACATTGGTTTTGGATATGCTCATTCAACACCTTTTCCTTCACCTCATTTCCCTCTTTGAGAATTTAATTATCTGCCTGCAGCAAAATGCCACACTTAAAGATTCTCATGAAAACCAAACAAAAGGGGAAGGGCAGTTTTAATGTGCATTGACTTTTTTCCTTCTAATTGTTGTTGTTATTATTATTATTTTTGTTCATTTTGACTTCCTTTTAGCCTGTAGTTCAATCTTCATTTGTGCCAAGACTTTAAAACCTCCTTTTAGGATGGATCAAGTAGAATAACTTGTACAAATCTGTTCCTTTTTTAATTTTCTAATATTAACTTAATAATTCTGTCACAGCTCTCTATGTGGTAAATATAGCTTTTCTGTAAATGCCTTATAAAAATTAGGGAAGTAATACCAGTTGCTTTGGGGAGCCTCATCTATACATTCTGCATTCAAATAGCAAACACAGTTTGTATGCCATTGTGTAAATGACTGGAGCTATGCAGGATACAAACAGGAAGAAGAGAAATAAGAATATCATATCCATGTGATTAAATAAAAAAGTAAACCCAACAATATGAGGGTCTACAGAAGGTGTGAACACTGGGCAATGGCTGATGCCATGGACACAAGCCAAGTTAATTTCTTCATCTTTTCTTCTCCTCTTCCTCTTCTTCTCCTTCTCTTCTCTTTCCTTCTCCTCCTCTTTTTCCTTTGTTCTTCTTCCTCTTCTTTCTTCTTCTTCTTCTTCTTCCTCCTCCTCCTCTTCCTATTCTTCCTTCTTTTTCTTCATCATCACCTTCTTCCTTCTTCCTTCATCTTCATCTTCTTTTCTTTCATCATTATCATCATCGTCTTCTTCCTCCTCCTCCGTTCTTCTCCTTCACTTTTTTCACTTCCTTTCCCTCCTCTTCTTCCTTTCCTCTTCCTCTTCCCCATCCTCCTCTTCCTTCTCTTCTTAGACTTTTTCTAATCGAAACACCATGAGACATGCAGTTACAAAGTTGTTGACAGTTGAGTTTTAGTCATACAATGTTCCAACAACATCTCTTCACCAGTGTACACTTCTCATCAGCAATGTCTCCAGTTCTCCTTACCTCAGTCTGTCTCTATGGTAAACATATTTCTTTTATTTTCTTTCTCATTTTCCCTTTTAGGCACTGTGAATTAATGAAAGGATATCTTTCATATCACTTTAACTTACCACTCATCTCTTTGTGGCAAGCTTCCTACCATGTATCAGTTCATCTGTCTCTAGTTCTATTTTCTTAGGTTTGTATTTATAAATATTATTTATTTTTTAATAGCCAGGGTCTTTCTTCATTCTAGAGAAGATCACTGGAGCCATCTCTGTGGGCTGTTGAAGACAGGGTTATGAGAGTTCAGGCCCATTAGTTTCTAAGTGTCAGCAATTACTTCCTGTTGGAAATCTAATAGCTATATATGTGTTTTATGCTGCTGAAAAGCCTGATCTATAGTAAAAATTCATATTTTACTGTGTTTTGGGTTTTTGTTCAAATAGCAGTGTACAGCCCTGGACTACATATATTCATTAGAATGGCATTAACTAGTAGTCTAAAACCTGAGTAACCTAAGATCTCCAATCCATTCCATTAATACATAAATGCATTGCCATACACAAATAAAACAACAGCACCTTTCCACTGGACTGTTTTGACCCTTCAAAGTTCTAAAATATTCATGATACACAGAGCTAGAGGGCCTAAGACAAAGGTACAGAGAATATGAGATAAATTAATTACAGCTTCTATAGAGTACACTGAATTCACAGTAAGCAAATAACTTACATGCTTCATTTTTTTGTGCTGTATTTCACCCTCTAGGGCTAATGCTCCAAGTATTACTTATGGTTTAACCTTAACTGACAGCAGAAATAAGACAATCAATGTCAGCTATGTGAATGATACGTTGTCTAACCATTATGGCTGGATGGCTCTGCTCTTGGATCAAGAAACGTATTTGCTCCAGTTTGAAAGTCCTTGTACTGATGGAAGTCTTCAGGCAAGTTCAAGAATTAGTTAATTTGTGTTTTCTCTTATTAGAGTAATCTTGTATTTACTTTTTTGAAATAATATTTTTCAGATAATAGCTATTCTATTATCAGAATTTTGGCCAAATAAACAAACTGAATATAAGGTTTTTTTAACATGGAATTTTTATATTTTCTTCAAGCATCTCTTTTAAAGTAGAAATTTTAACTGTTAACAGAATTAAAACGCTCTCTAAGCAATCTGTAGAATTATATTCTTATATTACAAGATCAAACCCCTACAGGTTTATGACCAGGAAAAAAAAAAAAAAACTTAAATGGGACGTTTATATGTTACATACTGCCACCTTGTGGTCAAATATTAACTTGCAAATGAAGGTCCATTTGGGTTGAGTAGAAGACATAAGATAGGTTAGGGAAGCAGAATGTAATAGCCATGAGAATAGTGGTATGTTTTCTGATGGAGGTAAAAAGCTATCCACTGGGTTACATCAAGCCTCTTTCCATCCTTTATTTCTTATTCAAAGCCTGTCCAGCTATCTTAAGTATATGTCTCAGGTAGCTGCAAGTTACTTTAGTATTGTTTTAATACAGAGAAATTCAAAGCAAACTCTAATTCTTGCTGTGGTTCTTAAAAGGAGAACCATAAAGTATCTCCTATTTATTTCCTGGAAATATTCATGGAAAAGTTCTGAGGAATATTCATAATGTAAAAGGAGTAGAATAGTGAATTTGGAGGTAGGCACCCTCAATTTCTATGCCGGGAAAAGCTCGGAATCTTGATGTACTTCATTCAATTCATTCATCTATAAAGCAAGGCAGTGAAAGGAAAAAGAATGGCAGGGAACAAGACGACTCTGAAAGGTTGGATGCCTTTACGTGAATAGGACTTGGCCACACAGCAAATGACCCAGTACTGGTAACTTCTACTATAAATTTTTTAGGGTTTTGTTAATGAGAACCAGGAAAAAATGTTATGTATAGCAAGTAGAGTACTGGCCTTTTATGCAGCAGACTTGAATTATATCCCTAGAAACATTTATGGTTCCTGAAGCACTTCCAGGAGTGATCCTGAGTATAGAGCCAAGAGTAAGCCCTGAGCAGAGTTGGGAATGCCTCAAAAATCCAAAATAATAAAAGGATACTTTTCATAAAAATTTATGCCTATTGAAATTAGGAGAAAAATCGAAGAATTTTAACTTGGATTTCCTTTCTTCTAGAACTATGTTTAGTCAAAGGACCTTCTTAGGTACTTGTTTTCTAAAGTAGCATGGCTTATTTTTATCTCTAACATTTTATTATTTTGAAGCTCTCTATATAAATCTATTCTTTCATTTTTTTGGGGGGGTCGCACCTGACAGTGCTCAGGGGTTACTCCTGGCTCCATGCTCAGAAATTGCTCCTGGCAGGCATGGGGGACCATATGGGGCACCGGAATTCGAACCGATGACCTTTTGCATGAAAGGCAAACGCCTTACCTCCATGCTATCTCCCGGGCCCAAATCTATTCTACTTATGAATTTATTGTTATATTTACAAATTTTATTACTCAGGATTTAAATAAGTGTATTTACAACAACAAAAATTGTCTGGGTATGAATCATTCTGTTTATAATCTCCTACCACTGTATTCTTTTTTATAATTTATTTTTTGATTTTGATCAAAGTGGATTACAAATCTTTCACATTAATAATTTAGGTACATAGTGATAGTGAATCAGGGGCATTCCCACCATCAATATTGTCCTCCCTGTTCCCAAATACATTTAATATTCCCATCTTTTACCCCCCCAGGCTACTAGTATAGGTGGTCCATTATGTGTCTAGTATGTTGTAAATTGGGTATCAATTCTGTTGTTGTTGGCTTTGGATTTGATGCTTGATTTTGATCCTTTTTTATTTTTACATAATGTTCATATGACTGTTTGGTCTTATTACCCTCCTTTATTTATCCCTCCATTCGTGGGGTGAAAAAAGATTGATTTTGATCCTTTTTTTATTTTTACATAATGTTCATATGACTGTTTGGTCTTATTACCCTCCTTTATTTACCCCTCCATTCGTGGGGTGAAAAAAGATGATTCAAGTTGTATGGTTCTGTTTGAAGGAAAGAGAAAATGATAATAATAATAATAATATAAAATAAAATGGGGCAAAATGAAACAAGCAAAAAAAATGAAAGGTGTCCTTCTAGAAGCTATATCTATCAGTTTAAGAGCAGGGAGGGAGAAGGAAGAAAACGTAACAACAACACAAAAAAAAATTAGATATTCTTTAGAACTTTTGGTGCGTGGGGTAACTCTCAAGTGAGTACTGCTATATATTCTTTTTCTCCTAGTACTTTGCAACATTTGACAACTTTGCTCCTGGGAATTTCCTACTGCTGGTTCACCCCATCACCTGGCCTGATGCTGACATCCTCCTGAAGTGTGGCAATCGATCCCGGTGGTGTCTTCCATCCCTTCCATCTCCTGGTCAGAATCAAGACTGTGATTGGTTCTTCAACCGCCAGTTGAGGCAACTTACCTATTTG
The DNA here is from genome assembly GCA_004027635.1 of Crocidura indochinensis. Lineage (NCBI taxonomy): Eukaryota > Metazoa > Chordata > Mammalia > Eulipotyphla > Soricidae > Crocidura > Crocidura indochinensis. Next base: position 11,114 of record PVKC010001301.1, on the reverse strand, counting down.
GGTAAGTATAAGGGACTAGTATTTTCAGGGCCCCTTGGAATCACATAATTAGAAACACATTCACTGTTTATTTCTAGAACTTGCTTATGAAGTGAATGAAACTTAAGAGGACAGCTGAGCATTATAGTCAAGACAGTGTGCTCTCTAATTAAACCCCCTGGTTTAAATTTCAGCTAACCACCTAATAACAATGGGAAACTGAGCAGTTACTCTTTCTTCCTTAGTCACTGATATTTCATCCATTAAATGGGATAATATTTGGATCTGCTTCAAAGGATAATAAATTAATTAAAGAATACCACAAAAAATTTTTTTTGGTTTTTGGGTCACACCCAGCAGTGCTCAGGGGTTACTCCTGGCTCCATGCTCAGAAATTGCTCCTGGCAGGCACAGGGGACCATATGGGGCACCGGGATTCGAACCAATGACCTTTTGCATGAAAGGCAAATGCCTTACCTCCATGCTATCTCCCGGGCCCCAGTACCACAAATTTTTAGTAGAATAATCCCCAAGAATTTTATAAATATTGTGATTCTTATAACATATAATTTAAAGAATTATTTATAGAAAAATCAACAGTATAAAATCAAAATGCCAAGTTATAATAACAGATATAAGGAATAGCAAGAATAGAGAGACTGGGGTATATAGAGTTTATGTGCACTTTAACAAGGAGAGCCTTGGTTGGGAATAGAAGATGGCAGAAAAGGGTGGTCCAAATGCTCAGAGTTTGGATTTAGGGGATGGATTGTCAGATTGCAGGATCTAGGATTCTTATGTCATAGAACCAAATGTTCTATTTGTGATAATAGAGGGCAGAAGGTCTTTTGGATGGTACTTTGTATATGCGTCATGGAATGCATGTGCCCACAATTTGAGGCAGGGGTCCTCAAACTTTTTAAACAGGGGCCCAGTTCACTGTCCCTCAGACTACTGGAGGGCCAGACTATAGTAAAAACAAAAATTATTAACAAATTCCTATGCACACTGCATGCATCTTATTTTGATGTGAAGAAACAAAACGGGAACAAATACAATATGTGGCCGTAGTTTGAGGACCACTAATTGAGGTATAGATGTCTTTTGACTTCTTGAAGCTGCTTCATGTTCTTTTTGCATACAGTGGAAGCATTGATCACTCTTAGTAATCGGCTGCCAATGTCAACAAACCTTAGATCAAAGGGGAATATCTGGTTAAATGACTGGTGGTTCTGCTATGAATTGATTTTAATAGATTCTAGATAAATTCAGGAACTTTATCCTATAGGCCAAGTCTAAGTCTCCCCTACAAGCCAAGATTGGCCCTATGGAGGTTTTATGACTAGATATTTTTCTTTTCACTCACTTTCTTTTATTCAAATGTCAAATCACTCTTACTTATTCTTGAGTCCTGGGGAATATTAAATTTTAGTAGCATTAGTGAGAGAAGCATGATGTTTCCTTAGCATTATTTTAGGTGTATTAAATGGATTGTCTTATATTTTATTTTAGTTGATTGTACCATTTACATTTTATTTTGGGTTTGATACATTCATCAATGTATCTTAAAAGTGATAAAGACTCAAAATGGACAGAGATTCCTGAGACTAGTTTGCTATTGGAGTTAAATATAGCCATCACATAAGAGAAGATGGTTGCTATTAATTTTAACTATGACTATTCACTTGATATATCGTGCAGGAACAAAATTTATATTTCAAATATCTCTTTTGTCCATTGGTAACAGTTTGCTCATAAACTCTAATTTGAATACTCGCATTAGCCACCACGATAAGCATATTATGCTAAAAGCAAAATCATAAAATAAAATCATGTAGCTACAGATTGTCTTCCCCTTTGATAGTATTCTGTATTGAATTAGCAGCCAATTATACTATATTTGCACATCTATTGCATAAATACACATCTGTACAAGTGTACATTTATTTGGTCTACATATATATGCTTAATATCATGTAGATGAATATTTCGCAGAAAGGCATGTTCATTAAGGAATAAACCTTTATTATTTTTTATAAAATTCTATCACAGCACCTTAGTCTTTACAAAATTAGTTCTATCACAGAACCTTACTGTGTCCTATTTCAAATAAAATGGCTATCAAGCAGATAGAACAGGAAGTCTCAGATTGTAAGCTGACTGTTTCTAATAAATAAGAGTTACTGTTTTCAAAGTAGTAAAATCCACTGTCATTGTGTTTTCTCTTTCTTGTTCAGTGAACAGGGTAGGTTAGTTGCTAGAACCATTTTTGTTCTCATTCCTGGGATGATCTAATAGAAGATATAGGAGAACACAGGCTGATTTGCTATTCAAAAAGGTATACCTGGCAGCTAGATTTTGTTATAAATTTGGTGATCTTTATATAAAGATTAAATGTTGTCTAGGTAAGAATGTATATAGGTTTAATACCTCAATACCACAATGCCATAATACATTGATGTAGCTGATACAACCCCAAGACTCTGGAACTACTTCTCAACTGGTACATTTTACAAAAGATAAATTTTGATTCATCAGTTTCATTTTGCATTTTACAAATGATCTTTTCATATTAATTAAATCTGTCCCTGTCTCAGGTGATTTTACAGATGTATGATTCAAATAATTTGCTTAAAATCTGCTTCATTGGAGAAGAAAGTCTATGCAATCAAGCCCTTATGTTCTTGATGGGCATAATGTAATCTGGGATAAAAAAAAACATGAAAAGAGAGTTTTGTACACTGTATTGTTTTCTTTTAGGGATTCTTGAGTTCCTTCCCATCCACGGTTTCCTGTCAGTTTTTCAGAATGGGATATATGCATGTGAAGAATCCTGCTCCTTTTTCTGGCTGGCAGTTAATTCTGAGAACTGCTTCATTGACAATTGGCTGTGCTTCATTCATTTGTTGACCACTTCTAAGTGGACCATCTGATGCATTATTTGTTTGTAACCCTACCACATCCCAGAGTATAGGAAGTTTAAAAAAAATCGCAATTATATTCATTTCCTCCATTTGGCCCTGTCTTGTGTGCTAGAAGATACCAGATCTGTCTTAGATTCACCTAAGAAAAAGATCAGAACCCAGGCATTCTAGTTCCTGGCAATGGATCTCTCCACTAGGGTGTGCTACCCACTAAATAATCATTGATCACTGACCATAAAAGATGGAAGGTCCTGTACTGGGTTTTGGAGGAAAGCTTCTCTGTTTTCCATGACAAAGAGAAAAAAACGAGAGTCCTATACATCTCATTGTTTGGCCTCTCTTCTATTTCTCTTCTTCATCAAGAAAAGTTTGTCTTCGTCCAGCAAACATCTTTATGAAATGCAGATTCTTTGGAAAGCTTATGGCTGGAGCTTAGGACTTAGGGTTTTAATCAGTAGCTGGCTTACCATTTTACCTGGGGCGTGGAATGATAAATTCTTCAAGCTTCAATGATTTCACTTATCTAATGAGGTTAGGAATATCTACTTATCTCTTGGAATTGTGAAACAAACACCCAACCATCCTCCAGTATGATTAGCAGGCCTTGCTACTTTACTTCAAATTCTCTCCATTGATGATTCCTCTCAGGTCTTTCATTAGTCTAGAAGATAACCCATCTCATCTGCCTCAACTCAGTTATCATGTCATCAACTTGCTGATATCATCTCCTGTTTCCTTGGCCTATGTTTTTGTAAGATAGTTGCTAACAATGAGATAAGTGATCGATGGGTCCTGTGATTGAAATGTAATACCACTTAAGCAATTGTGGCCCACAGAATAAGACAGCCTCGTTTATTTAACAACGTCATTGAGAGAAATTGATTAAGGGTGGTCTTTCTAAAACCCCTGAGTATTTCTCCAAGCTGCCACTTACTAAGACCACCAGATAGAAGGAGAATCCTTCTGTGCTATCTTTTCTGTTAGGAGGCAGGAATTTGATGGTATGAATTATTAAGCATCACGGTTCCTAACTACAACTTCTTTGCTATGAAGATGGGTCTGACTGTACAGGAAGCATTCTACTCTGGTTGCAAAACTCAATCCCTGTGTTTGAGATAGGATTCGTTCAGCCAGTTTCCCGCTGTCTCTTTCCTGTTTCATTTTTTTTTCTCTTATTTTCCCAGGGACGTTTCCATTCATGGTGAACTATTTTTATGTTTTAGTTACATTAACGCTATGAAATAATTAGTCAGCTAATTAATCAGGTTTACAAGCTTTGTAGGATTCTTCAGCTGTCAGTCAGGCCCAGGCCTGAGGCCGACATCTCATCTCAGCTCTCTTGCCCATGTGATTCTCGTTGCCATGACTACTGGCTACATCTGCTGACACCCCACTCTCTATTTATTGCTTAATTAAGAATTTCACGCTCAGCCCTTATCTGCCTCTAAGAACAAGTGCACACTGTTAAGAAATTCCAAATTTAGGCCCCAGCACAACGAGACCCTTTCTCGAGGGCTTGGCTGGATGGAGCCTCTCTAACGATCTTCTCGGCATCCCCGCCACCACCCTTCAATCAAAAATCATTAAATGGGGCAGAGATAATGAGCATGCAGCATATCAAAAGAAGGATGTTAGCTTGGTCTAAAGGAGGAAAAGCTGCTGGGCCCCATGCTCAGCTCGACTTCAAAGGGCGATGAGACCCCCTCATCAATGGGGCCCCATAAAGCCTCATTTGTTCTGGGTTTGACTTATGCAAAAGGTCTGGTATGTGGGAGTCCCATCTCACAGACGTGGTTTCTCCCCCATGCCCCCCACCTCTTGCCTCTATCTCCACTGGCCCTCTCCGTGGCCTTGCACACGCTCATGTGTCAGCACTTAGGCAGCTGGGTCCCCCAAAGCATCAGGCTAAGCGTATAATCACCGACTCTCCACTCACAATGGCCACTTGTAGGGGGGTGGCCAGGAGGAGGTCTTCATCATAATAGAAACACAATTATTGCAGCTGCTGGGGAGGCTGACACGTCTTCCTGTAGAAGGATAATAGGAATTGCCCAGAACAGGATGAAGGGTTTGGGGTTGGGGTGGGGTTGGGGGGACATGGAAGGGTGGGAGTGGAGCAGGGTGGAGAAAACCATCTTGAGTTGATTATTCATATTCTGACTCTTGGAAGCCTGATGAAGAACCAGTGGGGTTCCTGCAGCTGCTCGTGCACAGCTCTCTTCTAATAATTGTACATTCTGTCAGGGGTCAACTTACTTTTGACCCTGTCCTTTTCTATTGGTAAAAGGCAAACTGTTGGGTTGTGGCTGAGTACATTAAACTATCCCAGCCCCTGCCCACTGCTTTATCCCCTATCCAACCAGCAGCCGGTGATAAATTCATATCAGATGCTGAGCCATTCATAGTCTCTCTCCTGAGTTCACACAGCCCTCCCTTGTCCCCCCTAACCCACAGCAGAGAGGCAGTTGAACTAGGATATTGTGTGAAGCGGCAGCTGAGAGAGTCCACCTGCTAGGCTCCGAGACTCCTGGGTACCACCTTCTTCTGATCAGCTTGGGGAAAAAAGGACATGTCTCACCAGGCTCACCAATGCTTGTGTGAAATGTCACCCTTACCAAGATAAAGGCAGGCTGTTTGGCAAGAAGCCGGGGCTTGTAGTTCATGAGGGCAAGAGCGTTGTAGATAGCAAGACAGATGGACGTCATTGTGTGCTTCAGTTGCTCTGAAGAACTCACATCAGAACACGCAGATGGCACAGAAAAGATGCTGGCAACATGGGAGATCCTGTAAATAAGAAAAATTTGTGACTAGAAAATGGTGGAAATGCCTATTTTTACTTTTCTCAAGGAGCTAAGGTTACTGGGAAAGAGTTGACTGATGTTTAGACCCTTCTATTCTTCTTCTGCTTGTCTGGAAAGTCCCACAAAAATCCTTGAGAAGGAAACCTGTTGAGATTGTAGGAGAGAGGACCCAAATAAGCACCATGGAGCTCTTGGGGAGGAATTTGAAGCGGAGCAGAATTGTAATCCTTAGAAACTGTTGTTCTCTAATCTTTTTCCAAGGCCCTCTAAGGCAAGCTATAGATTCCTAGTTAATAAATTAATTTACATTCTTACAGAAAACTCATTTCCCAAACATCCCCAAGGATTTCTGTCAGCAATATAGAGGCTTGAGTTAGAGAAATACACTAACCTTTATGGCAAAAATATAGAATGAAGTAGAAACTGGGAGTATTGGGGAGATTTTTTCGCATGATTGCAAGTAATTTCCCCAAAAGGAAAAAGAAGAAAGGAAGAAATGGAAAGAAGGAATAAAGTAAAGCAAGAGGGAAATTTATAAGTCAGAATCAGATGTTTTTTTCTGAGAATCACCCAGGTTAGGGAGCTGGTTGTTAGTACTTCTGAGAAACTGTTGTTTTAAAATGAATATCTTCATTTAAGCACTATGATTATAAACATGTTTGTAGTTGGGTTTCAGTTATAAAAAAAAAAAGAACACCCCCTTCATCAGTGCAACATTCCCACCACCAATGAACAACTAACCTATATAGGAGCCTGGTTATTCTGCTTCAAGGTTCATGCTTTTTCCTAGAAAACTGGAATTCTGATTATTTCAATATAGGCATATAAGGTATCCTTATATACCTACCTTTGTAAAACAATATTTTCTACATTTTTTGGGGGAATACATCCTATACTTATTAATAATTTTCAAATTTTATTTTAGGTACTATGTTTTACAAAATAAGTTAATGGTAAGGCTGCATGCAATAAATGTTCCAGCAGCCCACCCTCCATTTATAGTGTCACCTGCCTTTTATCACAGTATCTACTCCTTCAATCATTGGCCCAATGTCTCTGTCCACCTCCATTCTCCCTGTAGCATACTTCATAGGAAAACCAGTTCTCAGTTTTTGTTCCCTCTGGGTATTTGTGATTCTATTCTCTGTTTATCTCCCACATATGGGAGAGATCATTCTGGTCTTATACCTATCCTTACTATTTTCTCCAGGTCTATCCATGGAGAAGTAGATTGCATGGTTTTATCTTTTCTTCAAGCTGAGTGGTATTCCATTGTCTATATGTGCTAAAGTTACTAAATCATCTGTTCTTGGACATTTGTGTTTTTTTTTCTAGGTTTGACTATTGTGAATAGAGGTGCAATAATCATAGGAGTAAAGATATCTTTTAATAAATAGGTTTATGGGCCCTTGAAATAGATACCAAAATGTAGAATTGCTAGATCACATGGAAGCTCCTAGATCCTAGTTGTATTGATAGGTGGGCATATTGTTTTACAAAAAGCCTGGACCAGTCAGCATTCCTACCAACTGTAAAAGAAAAACTCTTTTTTTCCCCACCTTCACACCAACAATTATTATTTTATGCTTGCTGAACTTTAGATATTTCAGCATGTTTGCGATATCCTTACTGGTTTTTAGTTAAGATTTTTACTTAAATCAGCTTTCACGTTGCCTCATTTTTAAAACTTAACCTTTTCTTAAATAACATAAGTCATAAAATTGTGGGCTGAATGACCTTCTTACTTTCTCTAAAATATACTAACATTCATTGCTATTAAAGTAAAACTTTTTATGTCACTTAAATTATCATTTTGCATTTTGTACATTCAGAACATGATTTGGTCTGCAAATATAGGCTATAGTTTATGATTGCAAACTGTATGAACACTAGATTATATGTAGAAAGTTTTTTATCTGTGTTTCTCTACTCACTAATGGAGTACACTTTCTCCAGAGTGAAAATACTCACATCTTTGAGCTACAAAAAAAAGTTATAAAATTCCTGAAGTAAATGTTTTCTTAAAATTCCTCAGGGACAGATACCAGGAAAGGCTTGTTGCCAGTCTCCTCCTTGAAAGAGTTCTTGATCTGTAGATCTTCTCAGTATCCCATCATTTACAAAATCCCCATCCTCACATTGTGAACATCACAAAATTACTATTTTTATTGCTTTCTGAATTAATGAAGACGGTATCATTGAATTCGCTAGTAGGACTGTGGTTCATGTCAATATACCCATCTGTTGTTAGCTTCATCGTTTTTTTTTTAATTTTACACTTTAAAAATATACCTTTCCACAAATGAGAATTACTGGTGTAATAGAACACTCAAAAGAGGGCATGGGATTTTCATATAATATTTATGTGACGTATATAAAAGATCTAATGCCTCAAACTCTTAGATGACTTTGTGGCTTTCTAAAGACTGGAATCTTGTTTTTGAATCTATATTTAATTGTTCAGCAGAATAAGAGACTTTCTGGATAACTAAATGAAAATATCTAACTTCTTCAATGAACTCAGTTCATTGACAAGGTAATATGTAATGTAACTAAGATGAGTAGATAGAGTACAAATACAATAACTGTTTCATGAAGACAAAGGAGTTTAGGTTAAAGTTAGATATAAAAGTTGTGAGTCAAGGTGAGACTGGGGGGCCAGAGAGGTGGCACTAGAGGTAAGGTGTCTGCCTTGCAAGCACTAGCCAAGAAAGGACAGTGGTTTGATTCCCCCGCGTCCCATATGATGCCCCCCAAGCCAGGGGCAATTTCTGAGCACTTAGCCAGGAGTAACCCCTGAGCATCAAATCAGCGTGGCCAAAAAACAATCAAGGTGAGACTGGATGATACATATAGGCAGAATTTGCTGTTGTTTTTCCATCCATCAGCCATCAGCAATGACTCCCAGTGTAGTAAATTGTGGTTTGGAAGAGAAGTCCATATATGCATATCTTGTATGAAAAATGAAATTGGGAATATGAATAGAGAATAAAGAGGACAAGGACCCAATGCTGTTTAAAAATCATGCAATTTTACATAAGTAGGAACTTCTGTGTCTTTCCAATATTTCGAGAGAGATATGTTTTCTATTCCCTAATGATTTATTGAGAACAAATAAATGATATACATAGTAATAATCTGTGTATAATATAAGTAAATAACTCTCTTTCCTCATACCAGGAGCCATCTTTCTTAGGAGTTTCTCTCCTCATCTTAGATGTCTGTGTTTATAGTAATCTTAGATCATATAGTACTAGGCAGAATAATTTGACAATAATTAACCCAAAGTCTTATTTTCTTTTTGAGGACCAACCAGATATTCATACAATCTGGGAAGGATCAACTGCAATGAGGCTCCACTTATAAACAGAGTAGATTAACCATTCTCATATTACAAATACAAAATCAGAAATCATAAGCATTGAGAAAACATATGTACAATGTCACAGCTTATGTAAAGCTTTTTAAAAACTCTTCTTTAGTCAATATCTTTATTCTCCAATGATTTGCATCTCTCTTTGTTTTTATACAAATTGGAAATGCCACTAACAACTATACTATTGTTTGTAGAATCAAAACCCCTTGCAAACTTTAGAGAGGATCTGGTCAAGTGCTTACATAAATTCCTTGACTTGTCATGATCGAATGTGGCTCTAGAAGGAGTTAAAATAACTACAAAAATGTTTCTTGGATTTTGTTATCAAACTTCTAGAATAATGAACATGCCATGAAGATGGTCTGGATATTGACTACTATTTCCTATTAATTATGCATAGATTAATCCATCATTTCTTCCCTAGGAGGTAGGCAATAGTTGCTTCCAATTTCTGATGAAATATGTGAGATTTATATGCTGTCATCTAGAAAAAAGAAGAACTAGGACTCAAATCTAGTTTGTTGGACATTAATACTTGGTTCTTCACCACCATTCCTCATTTGCCTGCCCTCTGTCTTTGGAAATTTATGGCTGGGAAATGGCATTTGGGAAGAAGTAGCTCTCTTACACATGCTAGTAAACAGAAATAGTCTGTAGTGGATCCCATACTGGTGTTGGTACAGGAAGGCAGATACCTCTAATCTTTCCTGATTTAGATATTTTTCTTCATTTCCTCAATTTCTAAAATTGCCCCTATTCTTTAACTACAAGAACTTTATATTTTCACTGTAAAATGAAAATATGAGCAATAGTTGTCTAATTTATGTTTTACACTTCATATATGTTGGGAAAGACTTTTCTCAGAGATTGAATCTATTTTTGCATAAATAGAGGCTGAACAAAATCAGTGACCAATTGGTTGAGAAACTGTTGGTGCTAATCCTAGTTTCATCAACATACTGAGCTCATAGACAAGGTTTATCAAGAAAATCACTTAGTGGGTAGGAGAGCAGTTAGAATAGCATATAATGGGTATAAAATATGCCAAGGTTTAACTATTTTAACCTCAGGATCCATCATCTAAGTGATAACTTCAGTGCATGAGGTATGTGGGAGATTTTTTCATATATTGATTGTTTCTTCTCTACTTTAATTTTCCTCATCTATATAGATGATATTTCTAACCTTGCCATTCCATAGCTATTCTTTTACAAGTATACTGATACTTATTTTTGGTGAAAGCAGTTATCACAAAATTACTTGTGTGACCTTGTAAAAATACTCTACATGTATTTTCATATTCTTTTGCTTATGTCTATATTGAGGAAGTGTTCTGGGTGTTCTAAAATCTTAGAAAACATTAGCAAGGCTTATGTTTTACATATTTAAATGAAATTATTTGTTCTTTGGGATAAATTCCTGAATTCTTGACAAATTCCCCACCCAATCACACATGCACCAATTTCCCTCTTCTCACAAATTGATTCCACTACAAAATATTGAATTTTATTTCTCCTTTATCTTGTGGATGAGTACTCTATTGTTACATGTTTTTTATTACATGTTATTTTTTATTATTTTATTTAAAAACCATGTTTTACATAGTTACTCATGATACATTTGTTTCTGTCATTTTCCAACACCAATCCCACCACTAGTGTAAAATTTTCTCCACCATTGCCCTTGAATTCTCACCACCATAGTTAGCACAAAATAATTTACTTTATATTGCTTTTTTACAATTAAGTAATAATAAAATTATTTAAAAACAAACTACAGCAGAAGAAAATTGTGAAAATTATTATATCTCATATCGGGGACATTAAGTCATTGTTTGAAGGTTTACTAAGCTGTTTTGTTGCTAAGCTGATCATTGTGTTTTGGGTTTTGTTTGTTAACCTAAGGTGGTTTCTACATTACTTTGACATCTAATTTTGTGTGTGTTTACTGAAGTGTCAGTATTGAAAAATTTAGTAGTGTTGTGCAGCAGCATATGTGACTACACAGATGAGTAATTCTAAATTCTGTGGCTGA
>PVKC010001300.1:23568-52732 GCA_004027635.1 Crocidura indochinensis | reverse complement strand
CATCAAATTAATAAAATGAAACCATATTTAATATGAATAACATGTTTAACCAATTAAATAAAAACACACAGAGCTACATAAAATCTTTCATTTATACATTTCTACATCAACATTGCTATCAAAATTTATTTTAAAATTTGACATCAGTTATGTCTGGAATCTACCAGATTCTATTATATGCACTTAGTTACCAAATGTAAGATAAAGAGGGAAGATACTGACAACATTTTGTTATATTTTTGGTAATAGCAAAAGAGTAAAATATGCTTTATTCAAAACTTTTCTGTATGCACTTAAGAGATAAGTCTCACATACTTTCCTAAGACTTTTATAAACTATACTCACCATCCAAGGCCCTAAATATTCTGTCTTACTTGAATATTTTTTCAATTTGCAATACTGTTTTAAAATCTTTTAATTTGTTGCAATTTAAAATGTTAAAGACTTCAATATCTTTATCCTTGAAAAAAAAAAGAAGCACCATTTAACAAAAAATAAGGTATAGGATCAAGTGCAGAATTTACTGAGAAATGAAATCATGCTATAAGACAACATAAGATCCATGTTATAATGGCTATGTTTGTTGTATCAGTAATAGAACTGATGATAATACAGAACTGGTAATTTTGAGAGGTGATGGGTTATTTGGGTTCAACAAAAATTGAGGGACAATAGTTTATTCCCAGTTTGCATGGACAAATCAGAGACTGAATGGGCAACTGATATATAGGAATTAAAGTGCTTGCCTTGCATGCAGATGAAGATGATTCTACTACCAACAAACACCCTGAGCATGGCCAGGAGTGATCCCTGAGTGCAAAAGCAGGAGTAGTCCCGAATTCTGCTAGGTGTGGGGCTCAACACATACAAAAATTAAAGAATGGAGACAAGAAACAGTTAATCACATTAATAAATAACAATGTGTTCATGGAATCCAACAGCAAAAACTAAAACCACAAGTATTAAGTAGATGATTATTCAATATGAATGCCGACTTGAGGACTTTGGTAACTTTGGTCTGTGTGTGTGAGAAAGATTAAAATATAAATAAAATATGGTTAAGCTGTGTGTGTTTATTGTTCCTGTTTATTGGCATTTTATGCACGGTGTAAAAGATTAAAATGAGCATTAGTAGAAACATGTAGTAGGAAGTCACAGAATAGAAAGTAGTTTTGGGGGGTCGGAGCAATGTTGTGGAGCAGTAAGGTATCTGCCTTGCCTGCGCTAGCTTAGAACAGACTGTTATTCGATCCCTGGGCGGCCCATATGGTCTCCCAAGCCAGGAGCGATTTCTGAGTGCAGATCCAGGAGTAACCAGAGTGTCACTGGGTGTGGCCCCACCCCCCAAAAGACAAAAACAACATCAAAAAAGAAGGTATTAGTAAGCGACTGCTCTTTGTAGCTTGGAAATTGGCCTGAGGGAAGCAGGAAAAATAGTAGGGCGGAGGTTCTTTTTAATTTATTGCTTTAGATTAAAATATTTTTATTAAGGCACTGTGATGTACAAAGTTATTCATAGTTGAATTTCAGCACAGTGTTCCAGCACCAATCCCATCACCACTGCCAATATCTCTCCCCTAGTGTCCTGGGCCCGGGGTTAATAGGGTGAGATTTCAAATAAAAACAATGGCCCCAAAGGAAGAAATTCCCCAAATGGAATGTCAGGAAGGTGAACCTGAATATGCACTCAAGAAATGTAGTAATTGTTCCTCTGCCCTTCCCGGCCCTGTCTGACCACTTGCACACCTTAAGTCTACCCAAACTAAAAAAGACTTAAAAGATTTTAGATATTTATATATTTTCTTAGATTTATATCCCTTCATAGAGCTACCATCTAAGGAAGCCCACACCCTAGTTTACCTACTATCCATACCCTTCTCTCAAATAATATTTCTACAGAATTTGGTCTTTGATTTTTGAGGACCGGTAACACACGTGCGCTAAAAGCTATTCTTATTGTAATATAATATTTTTAGTTCAAAAGAAAACCTGAAATATGTCATTCAGCCTTTAAAATGATATTTCTGATTCATAAAAACATAAATAACTTAGATAAGTATCTATCACCTGTTAATTTTGGTGCAGTCCCATGCATGATCAGAATCTAAAATAAATGAGAGCTCTAATTGATTCTAGATAGAAACGTTTTCAACAAACTATTTATTTTTTAGAATTTGGCTTAATCTATAGATCAACTTATATGTCTAACAAAAAATGTCCTATTCTAATAGCCAATAAAGCAATTTTTGTAAAAGCTAATTGTTGTCAAGGCTGGAGTGGTATCACAGAGGTAGGGTAATTTCCTTGCTTGTTAGGTCAACCTAGTTTCAATCCCTGGTATCAAGCACTACTGGGAATAATCCCTGAATTCAAAAGTAACCCCTAAACTGCCTCCTAAATACACCCCAATTAATTGTTCATATTAATTAGGAATGAGCTGTTTTTATATTGTCAGAATGACATTATACTACTTAGTATGCTTGGAGAATCTCTGAAGACTAAAAAAAGTTGAGAAAACAGATGAAAATCTAACTATATAATTATATAAGTTTTTTAAAATAATATGCATGTAACCCAAAAATAGGGTCAGAGAATATAGGTAAGGTGCTTTCTTTGCATTTACCCAATCTAGGTTTGATAAACACTTTTTACGAAATATACTAAACCTATACTGGTGCATAAAACAAAACTCAAAATTTTAATCTACATCTGAATGCAACCCATTTGGTCACTTGTACTGAGTTAAGTTCAGGCACAAATTGAAAGAAAAGTTTATGTTTGTGATCAGTCAACCCTATTTAAAAAAGATAGGGTTTTAAGAAAAAATGTGCATAGCATGTACTATTTTGGAAGCCATCCTCAATTATAACCAAAATGCTCTTTCTAGTCATTTAAGTTACAAAATACTAAAGGACAATACTAAAGGATGCTATATTAAAGCATCTATATAGTTGATATAATACAAAGAACCTTCCTTACTCCTAATTAACTTTTGTCATCAGCAACACACATCTATTAATCTTTAATCCCAATTTAATACAAGTGACACCCAAGAAATTATTCTTTGATCTTTCAACAAACTAAGTTTCTACAGACAGGTTGTTGAGAGAGGTTAACTTGCACTGGTTATTTACACATTCATCACTTATTTAACAAAATAGCTTATCACAAGAATTAGTGTGTTGTTTATAGGCTCTTGCTGAGACACTAAATTTATTTTTAAGTAATTTTTGCCATGTGCATTAAAAGTCACAGCATATTTTAGGCTAACAATAGATTTAAGTCTCCTGATAAATCTGTGCAAGATAGATGAAGTGCACTGTACAAACCTTTGAACTTACTCCCTGCAGGGGAATTTTGCAAATTTCTGTTAATAGTTTTCATTAGAACAAATGTCTTCTGGGGAACTCCATTTCCTATCAAGCAAAATGTTATAGCAATAGCTCTTTCCAAGGAAATTATAAAAATAGATGCTTGCAGTTCATATTCTGACATCCATATCTTTGAAATATTATCCATAATGTGTGATGAATTACAATTTTTTGGCTAATGCCGACAGCTTTAGTTAGCAAGAAAACATACAATCATTCACAAATGGGGCCAGGAGATGGCTTAACAGGGTAGAGTGCATATTTTACATGCAGACACTCCAGGCTTCATCCTCAGCATTCTATGGTCATCTCAAAATCACTGGGAAGAATCTAAACATTGTCAGGCATTCCCTCCTCCCTAATCAACCAATAATATATTGAAATTTTTATTAAAATTACCTTATTACTTTTTCTGATAATACCATACATTGAAAATATATGTATAGTAAGTTATAGTTTCATAAAAAAACTAAATGTTTAATGCTATTTCCAGAAATAGTGTAAGCAAAATATTATAAATAAGAGATAAATTAAGTCTATTAAATATGAAAATTTGAGTCTGTTTATAAACATACTGGAAGTATAAGAAATACAGTCCAGGGTGCAAAAGACAGTCCAGCAGGTAAGGTGCTTGCTTAGCATGCAGCCAACCTGGATTTGATCCCTAGCATCTCATATGGTCCTCTGAGCATCTCTAGGAGTGATTTCAGAGTGCAGAGACAGAAGTAACCTCTGAGCATCACTGGATATGGCAAAATAAAAACAAAAATAATATAAAGAAAGAAATACAACCAAATTGTGGAACTACAGTATGTACTATTAGTGAGTAATTTATTCTTAGTTATAAAATTCATCATATTTAAAATAATAATTTCAAATTTGTTTATTTAAAAGTATTTTCTTCCTCGGGAATATTTTCTATACCATATGCATTAATGCTTACTCATATATTTATGCCTACTTACTGGCATAAGTTTCTGCATGCTTATGCTGATTTTTATGATACATATTAACATATATGCCCCCATATATGTACACATAAACATGGATGTAAAAATATATAAAAATAGCAACATACAGAATTATTAATATATTGTAAATGCAAAACATTCAATCTTCAAAACAGATTAATATTCTATATCAGTTACTATGTAAATAAAATAGGAACTATACAGGAAGCCTTAAAAGACTCAGTAGCAAAAATTATTATTCCTTAACTTTAATTCAATCCTGTATCAACATTTAAGCTGTCACATCATCTATGAAAGGAACTGAGGAATAATGATGATATAGTGACAATTAACTATGTTTATAGATTTACTTTAATTTTATACAGATGTTTAACCAACCAAATGGCATTGATAAAAGAAATGCTATAAATATAAGAAAATGATAAGGCTTAGGTAGGCAAATTGTAGGTTGCCAATAGTTATAGCTATAGTTTATTTTGTCCCCACAGGACCATTCATTTTCTTGGTGAGTGCCTTATTAAAGCCACTAACAGAATGATAAATCTCCTACATTTTACATTCATTTCCAATTATCTACATATTTGTAGTTTATCATGCAAATATTTTCTTTTTAATTTAGCAAATGGAATGCTTTAGTGAAAATACATTTTCCTTTAAATAAATAATTTCTTAATAAAATTTTAGTTTTTAGTTTGGAGCTATACTGATTCTGTTCAGGGTTCATGCTTACAGATATTGGGGGACCATAAATGGTACCTGTGTTTGAACCCTAGTTAGTGGCATGCAAAGCAAGCACCTTACCCACTCAACTATCTCTCTGACCTCTAAGTAATGCCTTAATATTAGTTACATATTTTTGTGAAGCAAGATATGTTTTAT
The DNA here is from genome assembly GCA_004027635.1 of Crocidura indochinensis. NCBI lineage: Eukaryota > Metazoa > Chordata > Mammalia > Eulipotyphla > Soricidae > Crocidura > Crocidura indochinensis. Next base: position 47,511 of record PVKC010001300.1, on the reverse strand, counting down.
TGAACTTTTTTCCTGTTTGTTTTTGGATTACACCTGGCTTTGTTTAGAGTTTACACATGGTTCTGCAACCCAGGTTCACTTCTAGAGGGCTCAGGGAACCATATGGGGTGCTGGGAATTGAACCCAGGTCAGTTCTAAGCAAGGCAATTATCCTACCTGCTGTACAATTGCTCTGGCCCAGTTCCTTTATTTATATATCTATTTGGGCGGGGGGTTGGGTCCACAACTGGTGTCGCTCAGCAGATACTCTTGGTTCTATGTTCAGAAATCACTCCTGGCATGCTTGGGGGGTGCCATACTGAATGCCGGGATTGAACCCAGATCCACTGCATCCAGACAAACACCCTACCTGCTGTGGTATCATCCAGACCCCCTGACCCATTTCTTACTCTTTTTTAAACTTATATAGAAAGATGTAAGGGGAGGAAAGAGGAAAGGAGGGAAGAAGTGTGTCTTCAAGAGTGAACATAGCTTCTCCAAAGTGGAAACAGGCAAGAAGAAAAGAAACAAGTAAGCAAGAAAGATACGTGTTCATGGGCTTTAAGAACAAATCATGTATAAATTTTAAAACAGGTGTAAATGTCTACTAAAATAAAAAAATATACTCTTTGTTCAGTTCTGCTAGACCATGTAAAAATGGAGGGCTCTGAAGTAAGTGGATTTTGCATTAACTTATAGTTAATTGCATTAACTTGTATGATTTCTTTCCTTTTGGGTTGAGATTTAATTAGAATTATGATTTAATACTTTCATTGTTAAACTGCTCATTTACAGTTTAAATATGTCACTACATACAAAATAAAAAATATTTATTGACAATATTTTTGTTTTGGGGACACACCTGGCAGTACTCAGGGACTACTCCTGTTGCTGTGTTCAGGGACTATTTGGGATGCCAGGAACAAGCCCACTTAGGTTGGCAATATACTGGCTAGTAAATAAGGCTGTGCTATTTTGTCCAATTCCTTAATTTTTTTAACTTTATTTATTTATTGATTGATTCATTGACTGATTTCTGGGCCACACTCACTGATGCTCAAGGATTACTCCTGGCTCTGTACTCAGAAATTGCCCTTGGCAGACTGGAGGACTACATGGGATGCAGGGAACTGAAATGGGTTCCTCCCAGGTCAGTCACATGCAAGGCAAATGCCCCACTGTTGTGCTATCTCTCCAGCCCCAATTCCTTAATTTTCCTTTATAAAAGATAGTTTAAGTCATCAAGCAAGAAAAGTAAAAAAAATTCAGCTGCATTTAGGATAACTTGAATCAAAGTTATCCTAATACAAAATTGCTTCTAATGCTATGAATCAAAGTTATCCTAAATCACAGCATTAGAAGCAATTTTGTATTAAAACAGGTTTTATAATCATGTGGACAGTTCACACTTAAAAATTGCTGACTTTCAGTTAAATTACTTTCTGAAGCCTGCACTTACGACCAAGAACTAAAATGCTATTGTAAATTTCTCTGCAAAGTTGTCTTTCCTTTTGCGTTCCAAAATGTGAAAATAATACGCCTGAACTCTGGGTGACTGCAAACATAATAAGTTTATTAACTGTTAATAAATAAATTAGTACTGTCTCAAAAATAAATTATCCTAGTATTCTAATTTGATTTTCCACATGTTTGCAATTTTACTATTTCAAAAGACTGTATTAGAGAGATTGGTTAAGAATAAACCTAATGAGACATTGGTATGCTAGTAGGTGCTTGTAATTATCTTTTTCAGTTCCTTAAGGTATTTGAGAATTATTTAAGAGCAAAAGATGAATGGTGCACCACTAAATCCTATCAAATCAATGAATGCATGGACACAGCATCAGCAGAAGTAAACAAGTTTTGGAAATCTGGATACCTTCATAAAGAAGATAAAAATGGTTTATATAGCTACTTACATCATAGCCTAGTTCAGTCTGAGTGGATTTATCTATTCCTGAAGCAGAAGCCTTCTGTAAATGATGAAGTTTCTCCTGCAAAATAGAAAAACAAACAAAAATGAAACCCACATTGTTAGTGAGTCATCTGCTTCTAGACTAATACTCTTACTACATTTGATTCATGATTCTCTTAGTGTTTTACACATCTCAAGTTTAATACATAAGTCTAGTTTTCAGATCATAACTACCCCACCTTTGTATATTTTCTTTTAGTACAGGAATAACTAATTCACAATTTCAGATAAATGCTAAAAGAACATAATCTGCTTAAGTCCGAGAACAAATGCTTATTCTTTATATTCATTAATCTAATTGTGACTGATAGGATTTACTGATCTAAGTTCAGATCATTTTAATTTAAAATCCAAATATTTTTCAAACATCATATCAATTCCCTCTACATTGTGTTATTTTCATTTTCTTCTTAATTTTCTCCTCGAATTCTACATTTAGGGATTGGTAGTTTGAAGTTTTTATATTGACTCAACATTATGACTATGGAAGGGAAATGATGCTTGAAAGACACTTAAGATCTCATGCCTCAAATGCAAATGTACTAATTCTGGTTTACCAATTTGAGCATCTGCTAGACATTTTCATATTATTCCTAAGTGGGTCACATAAAATAAGGAGAACTTATGTGGTGTGTCCACTATGTGCCAATTTCAGCTATGACTTTGAGCTCACTGGATCACACCCATCCAGTAAACTGTGTTGCATTACCACCTCTTTTCAATGTAAATAATATTAATCAGTTTCCAAAGCTATCATCTTTGCATAGTTTTAAAGAATTTTTCCCCTCTTTTTCTAATGGATATTTAATAAAATAGAATATTTTAGTAATATAATCTGCAAATAAATGTTCTAAGTAAGGGATATTAGGCATCCACAAACTTCATTATAAATTATTCAAGTTATACAAAAATCACTTTCTCCATTTTTCCACCCCTTTCTCATCCTTCCCCATAATCTGTCTCAAAATTTCCTCACTTTTGCAAGTTATTTTAGTAATTTACCAGGGAAAAGGAATACCCTCTCACTTATGGCTTGCAATTTCTCTATCATAAACTTTTAGGGTTGTTTTTCAGATAAAAATGAATTGGTAGGGGCCAGAAGGATAGCACAGAGTAGGGCACTTGCATAACAGGCTGCTAACTGAACATTGCCAGATGTGGTCCAAAAATGAACACCACCACCACCACCAACAAAAAAAAAAATCCAACAGAAAATAAGTGGATTTGTAGGAATGAAGAGATAGAAGGCAAGATTCTGATTCTACTTTGATCCCAGTTGAGAAAGAAAGCCTGAGTTTCTCTTTGCCAATACTGAGAGCAATCCCATTTTTGAGTGGCTCAATGCTACATTTTTAAATATTCCTGTAATTCATCAGGATCTTAAAATTCTGCACTGAATTCAGGCTCACCAAATGACTGAGATAATGGATAATGCCCAAGGCATATGGCCAGATGCAAACTAGTTAGAGGACTCTGTAGGGTCCATGCATTCTTTGTAACATTCTTGTCAAATGATAAAAAATACAAAGAGCTGATCTGAGTCTCCTGGACAAGACTAGCCATGCCACTGAGTCACTGCTCCTCTTTCAAGGCTGTAGGCATGAAAGTCACTCATCTTGACATCCCTCTGTCCTCTCTTCCCAAAAGTATGTGTATAGCTAGTGTGTCTGTCCAAAGGAAATTCAAGTGATTCAAGTTATATATATATTCTCTGAAGGTGACTGAGACCCTCAGATTTGAGATCAATCCCGCCCAGCATCCCTGAAGAAGTTGTGACTGAAGGGCCCTGGATACACCTGAACAGGGGTGAATGCCAGTCTCCACCACTGATGCCACTACTGAGGGCTCCAGAGGAGCACATCTCTAGTAAATGAACTCTACCATAAAACCCATTAAATAAAAGATTCACTCTGTGGCCACGCACTTCTTACAGAACACGAACCCCATTACAACGCGGAGTCAGAATCACACTTAAAGTATGGCAATGTGGAAACAACGCAGGACAACAGCATGCACAGAGACTGAAGATGGCAACTCTGATGTCGCAAAAAAAGCCAACCACCTAATTAACCTCTCAGATAAGAGTTTAGAGTAGAAATATGGAGGGTGTTCATAGAACTCACAGAAAGCATAGATTAATCTGAACAGACCACAAATATAGAAATCAGAAACCTCCAAAGTGAAATAAAGGCACTGAAATATGCAGTAGAGGGAATGAAAAACTCTATGAAAGCCTCTTCAATAGAGTAACAACTGAAGACAGAAATAGTGCTGGAACATGAAATGCATAATAACTCCATGCAGCAGAAGAGATTGGAAAAGAACCTCAAAGCAAATGGTCAGACACTGGGAAAAATACTCAAAGATTTTGAACAGATGAAAACAGAAATGTTCAATAAATTCAATAAAAACAACATAAGAATCATTGGAGTCCCAGAAACCGTGGAAGAAAATTCCCAGGAAGAATCAACAGTCAAGAACATCATCACAGAGAAACTCCCAGAGATAGAGACTGCATGCAACCAAATGCTGCATGCCCGGAAGTGTACCAGCTAGAAGAGATCCAAAGAAAAACACCCCAAGTCACATCCTACTCACAATGATGAATCCCACAGATAGGGATAGAATACTGAAAGCAGCAAGATCCAAAAGGGAAATTACATTCAAAGGAGCATCCTTAAGATTTAAAGAAGATATGTCACAAGAAACTCTCAAGACCAGAAGACAGTGGTGGGATATTGTGACAAGACTGAATGAAATGGATGCTTCACCTAGAATACTGAACCCAGCCTGACTCATGTTCAGGTTTGAAGGAAGGATACATAGCTTCATGGATAAGCAACAGCTCAGAAACTTTATAGATGCAAAGCCAGCCTTAAAGGAGAAACTGAAAATTCTACATTAAGAAAAAAACAAACCAACAGACACACTAAACTTATACACAAAGTGACATTAAATCCCATGACAAACATCTCCCTCAATGTCAATGGACTAAATGCACTAATTGACAGTCACTGGGTGTGGCCCCAAAACCAAACTAAAGCAAACCAAACCAAAAACAAACAAACAAAAAAAAAAACCAAAAAAAAACAAAAAAAAATCTTGTGAAGGAGAAAGACATAGTGTTGTGTGTGTGTGTGTGTGTGTGTGTGTGTGTGTGTGTGTGTGTTTTGGCTACATTTGTTTATGCTTAGAGCTGCACCTGTTTCTGTGCTCAGGGATCTCTCATGGTGGAAGCAGGGGAAAGCCATGTGCAAGGTTTATCTTACCTGCTGTACTATCCATTTGGTCCTGATAAAGTATATCTTTTATAAAGTTCTATATTTTTCAAAAGCTTAAGAAATACAAACATCAATATTAATAGAAAGGGTAGTAGATTAATAATCATCTGTAAAAAATGTGGCAAACAAGTTCTTGAAATCTGATGTGTTCAAATTTAGATCTGCTATGAAGATATATGAGAAATACAACTTTCAAGACTTAAGTAGCTAAATTTAGATATTAGATATACAAATAGTGTGTGTGGACAGGAGCGTTGGCATAGGGTGTAAGGCATCTGCCTTGCGCATGCTAGCTTAGGAGACTGCAGTTTGATCCCCCAGCATCCAACAAGCCAGGACCAATTTCCGAGCGCATAGCCAGGAGTAATCCCTGAGTGTCATCGGGTATGGCCCAGAAACAAAACAAAAACAAAAAAACAAAAGAGAAAGTATGTGTGTGGGGGGGGGATTAAAAATGAAATATCAGAAAGAAGTAAGGTTATTGAAGAACAAATAAGATAAAACATGCTAGATGATTTCATAAACAATAAAGAGAATATCAAGTGTGAAAAATACTTTAAATTTCATTATGATTTTTCCAAGAAAAGCTTAAGTAGTTTTTTCTCATGCTTCTCTGAATCTTATATTGTGAGAAATTAATGAAAAGATTTCTACAATGAAGACAATTCCTATGATGAATGCATGTAAAAGTATCTTCTACAGAAAACAGATCCCAGAAGAATTTTCATTATATATATAATAATAATATATTATATATATATCACATTTTAAACATTTCCTCATAACAGCAACCAGATCTATAACACACATTCTATTTGTGAAGGACATTTCCATTTTATGAGCCCATATTTGCATGAAAGCATAATAACTAAGTCCACTTTTGTTTTTTTATCCCCTACTTCTCACTCCTCTTCATCTATAAACTCATAGGTGACCTTAGAACAAGTAAACATGCTTTATGTTTTACTGGAATAGCCTGTCATTGGATGAAAACTCAGTTTGGCTAGACAAAGCCTATAGATTGTTGCTCTGTGGAGAGAATTGCAATTTACATTTGTGTCAGCAACTCAGGGGGTTACTTAAGTTCAGAGAAGAATGTTAATATTAGAGGCCTATATGGCTACATTCCAATTCAGGTTTGGATTGCATAATTTAACCTCTGTGAATCCTTTATTTTCACAATTAAATAATTTGGAAGGGCAAAGAAGGATGTTATTTATTGCCCCAATTAAATTTCAACACAAAATACTCCGAATACATTTGTTAAATTGGTACTTCAGTATAGTTATGGAGACATTCTAGGAGAATTTTAGTAGTGGTGACCAAAGCAACAATAATAGAATCTTAATTCAACCTTAAATATTATATATATTCCCTATATACTCGAGTATAAATCAAGCTTTTCCGGCACAAAATTTGTGCCAAAAAACCTGGACTCAGCTTATACTCAGGTCATACAAGTTATTTGATTCAGTGCTCAGGCATTGAATCATATGCACATAGTCTCCAGTCGTTTTCTGCTGTCAGCTGGAGGGAGCGGTGCTTCAGCTCAGTCCTCAAGTAGAGGCTGAGCAGAAGAGGTAGGCAGCTGAACTGAACTGCATGCCACTGCACTATTTAACCCACAATATCCTGCACTTTGTATGAGACTGACAGCAGTGATAATGATATCCTCGATCTCAGTGATGATGACAGTGTCTATGCTGGTACCTTCACATCAGATACAGCTGAAGCTCTGTTTGGGCATACAGATGATAATGAGGAGGAGGAGGAATCCAATTTTGAAGCATTGTAACCTATCTTTGTGATTTAGCTTGATTACCTGTTAAGCTACAGTCTTCTGCACTTTATTTAAAGTTATTGTTGCTAGTTTATAGTTTTTATTTAGCAATAAATATTGAAAAACATTTAACCTACTGATTCCTCAATTATTGTCATTGTTGTGGCTATATTTTTATTTTTAAAATTTACCAATGGCTGCTACATTTTCCACCTTGGATTATAATTGTGTCAGTAAGTTTTCCCAGCTTTTAGGGTAAAATTAGGGAGGTCTGTTTATCTTCAAATATATACAGTTATTCCTATAGATATTTTTGTTTGTTTTAATATAATTTAACCTAGAGAAGCTATCTTGACCACTTCATCATAATGGTATGAAATGAGATTCCTAGATTTTTCAAAAAGCAATCATTTTAGAGAATAGTGAACATTGTATAGTAATATTGGTGTAACATAATACATAAAAGTTCTTCTAAGTGCTCAGCCTCACAAATTACTGGGTGGCAGGAAAGCTGTGTCGAGGTGGTAGTGGCTTGGTGAGTTACCTTTAAACCCACTTCACTCCAGAAGGCACAAAGGAAGTATAACTTCTGAGTTGAATGATTACAAAATTAAAAATAAAGAAGATAAGAAGGAATCAGAAAGATCTTTGCCCGACATACGAAGAAATTGTTTAGTTTGATATTCGATAGCTCCATTTGATAGCTCTAACACTCACAGAAGCCAAGCCAAATCCGTTAATGGTCAAGTTATAGAAGAAGAAGGAAATAAATAGCCTACCAAGTATGATCCAGGCAGGGGCCAGGAGAAAGAAGAAAGGGTACAAACCATCAAGCCAGCAAAGAAAAATGAAAATGTTGACAGGAATACCCAGGTGAGAAATAAGCAGAGAAAAAAAAAGGTAAATCAAGCCTTAACAATGAAGAATTTGTGAAGATAGTCAAGATTGTACTACTGATGTCCTGCCAGAAGCACTTGGAGACCACCAGTCTATAGAAAATACCAGTTAGACAAAGAACCAAGCAAAGAACCTCTGATGATGATTATATGCTGATGGAGAGCAGATCACATTTTCTAGAGTTGTCAACCTTTCAGGAAGGTATAATGATACCTGAGGTAAAAAGATCTGCATCAGGGCAGCCAGATCCCGCACCTTTTCAAAAGAAATTTGATAGATTCCTTGTAAGCAAAAGAAAGAAGGAAACTCAGAATGATAAAATGGAGAAAGTCCAAAGTGAGCATGAGAAGAATCATGAAGACTAGTTGAAAAAGATCACTCATTTTTGTTGTTCAATCAGGAACTAGGAGAGGAAAGTGGTTTTGTTCAGCGTCTGGTTTGGGGTGCTTTCCTTACCAAACTGAAAAAATGAAGGAGACTTTATGGGAACATTGACCCTGCAATACTTCCAGAAAATTAGTCCTGTGACCAGAACACAACCTTGCAGTACAATTGCTATGATATCTTTGAGGAGATCTGGACAGAGGGTTAAAGTGATGTGGCCTATGCCTCTTACATTCTAAGATCTATCTTTTGTAATATATATATATATATATATATATATATACAAAAAATATATATATATATATACAAAAGATAGATCCTGGAATCATAATATATATATATATATCATAATATATATATATTTGCTTCTCATCTTGATTCCCTGCCCAAAGACTAAAAACAAGGACTGCACCCAAAAACTAAGGAGACCCCAGATCATGATCATGGCTCAAGTAGCAGAAAAAAATTGATGTTCAGAAGTGAGTTAATCTTTGTTTTCTGAAGCAGATCCAGCAGGTCTGATAGTAGTGCAGTAGGAAAAAAAATGCTCTAAGGGAATAATAGCTCAAAACTTTCCCAGGAAAATTAAGGGGAAACATCAGAGGAAGAGGATAAGAAAGTGGAGGAACAGAAACAACTTTGGGACCAAATCCTGAGATGTTGAATCCTAACTGATTTCTGCCTGTGAGATCTGCCTATTTTTGTTAGAAGGATGTTGAAGTTTTCAGCTATGGTAATTATTAAACTATATAATTTAGACTCCTTTTCCTTTCTATTTTTTGCTTTGTTTTTATATTTGGCCTGACCCAACTTTGCTCAGGGTTTATCCATGACTGTGCTTGGGGATTTCTCCTAGCAGGCTTGTGGTACCTTGTTGGGTGCTGGAGATCAAACCTGGGTTAACCACATGTAAGGCAAATGACCTACCCACTGTACTATCACCCTGGTCTGAGATATTAATAAAAAAACTTTTCATCTCCAAAATATATTCTTCTAATTAAATGAAGTGACACTAGTCTTGGAGGGTGAGATTCATTAATTGCAATCTGCTAATGACAGCAGCACAGTGTAAGGGAGAAAAGAGAAGATCACCAAAGACTTGCAGAGTCAGTTCAGCTTTACAGGCTGATAACTTGCTAAAAAAAACAACATATAACATGAATAAAATTCACTAGAAAAACTGAACACAAAGGTAAAGCTTCATTGGCAACCTCAAGGAATTCTGAATGCATGGAAAGATAATTACCAATGCTGTAAATTACAGTGCATCAATAGTAAAGGGATAGAAAAAGTTCAAATACATATCAAGTTTCATATAGCACTCTCTTAGGCAAAAGACAAAAGTAAAGTTATATCTAAAGAACTATATATCTCTATATATTTCTCTGTATGTATTAAAAATAGTAGACAAAAATGACAGACAAAATATCAAGAGATTAAAGTAACTACAGCAGTGCCTTAATTGTTTTGGAGGTCTGAAGTCATCATTTAATAGAGTAGGCAAAGATATTTAAAGTTAGAATTAAAAACATTTAGTAAGTAATTAGTACTGTAGCTCTTAAATGTTATTATTTTGAATCAACAATTAAATAGCATTTACTTATGCTAAAGTTAATTCTGTGTAATTAGAAATAGAACATACTTTTGTTCTATGTATGTTGTTCTACTTTATATATATTACATTTGTGAATAAAAATGTATGATATTTGGCTAATTGCTCATGTTGTTATTTTGAGGTCCAACTCTGAGGAGGTCTAATACAACTCAAATTGAGATCTATTTAGTACTTGACATTAGTAGCTTATATTTCTTTTGCTTTGCCTCCTAATATCATTTTCCATTTTTATTATTATTTCATTGTTAGAAAAATGCATATTTATATAAACTATGCTGTTTTCTCTTTTTCTTTATTGGGGGTAGAAGACCTTAGTGATGCTCCTCAGTCTATGATTGAGATCTGTGTTTGAGTATACTTCCAGATCTAGTGCTCTGAGTTTGCTCCTTGTGGTGCTCAGAGGACATTCATTGCAGGGACCAAACGCAGACCTCCTACCTGCAAAGCATATGCTTAACCCTGTAAAATTTCTCTTTGGGCCTGCCTTCAATCTTTCTATAAGTTTATTATATATAAAGAAAATTGGGACCCAGAGAGATAGCACAGTGGCGTTTCCCTTGCAAGCAGCCGATCCAGGACCAAACTTGGTTGGTTAGAATCCTGGTGTCCCAAATGGTCCCCCATGCCTGCCAGGAGCTATTTCTGAGCAGACAGCCAGGAGTAACCCCTGAGCACTGCCGGGTGTGGCCCAAAATCCAAAAAAAAAAAAAAAAAAAAAAGTAAGTCCATTTAGAATTTAAAATAAGTAGGGGCCGGAGCAGTAGTGCAAGCAGTATGAAGTTTGCCTTGCATGCACTGAACTAGGACGAACCACAGTTCGATTCCCCAGCATCCCATATATTCCCCCAAGCAAGGAGCAATTTCTGAGGGCTAAGCCAGGAATAGCCCCTAAGTGTCACCTGGTGTGGCCCAAAAAGCAAAAACAAAAACAAAACAACAACAACAAAAAAATTTAAAATAAGTAGAATAACTGGTGCCATAAAAAAAAGTGAATAAAATACAGTTGATAATTTTCTGAGTAAAAAGAAAATCAATTTTTCAAAGCCTAACTTTTATTCAGTTTTGAATACATATCAATTTGTAATTGTTATATATGATGCACTTTGCTAAATATACTGCATTATTTTAAGGTTACTTGTAAAACTGCATTGAACTTATCTTTTAAAATAAATTTTGAAATACTTCTTAGGATAAATCAAGAAAGTAGAATTAATCATATAGTATAAATATCAGGTTATGATATTGCTAATTTTTGGCTATTATATATAGCTTATATATTAATATATATTAACATGTATATTAATATATATATCTATTAAATGGGATCACATGGCAGTGCTCAGGGCTTATTTGTGGTTCTGGATACAGAAATTATTACCAGCAGGCTCTGGGAACATATGGGTGTTGGTGATCATAGGCCCCAAGATAACTGAATGCAAGGAACATTCCCTGAGCATTTGCTATTGTGCCAGACCCTAGAATTTGTGTAATGTTGCCTAATATTGTGTAATATTGTCTACTAATACAGGCTTAATAGCCAATGCTGACTTGAATTAAATGATTAATATTAGTAAAATAAGAGGTCAGAGAGGTGTCTTGGTGGAAAATCATAAGAGTTGAAAGGAAGGCCAGACTGCAAGTTAGCAGCTTCCTCACATATGTTGCATAGCTGTGGCTGTAGAACTAAGGGATAGTAAGAGGACAGGAACTTCTGGTCACAACCCCTGAGACATCACAGAACATCAATAAAAAAGCAGTGTGGACCTTGAGGGACAGAAACAGCAGCCAAAAAATATGGCCTTGGGGGAATGGCATACCTGAAAAGGAGTGTGCACACAAAAAGAACAGCTCAGAATAAAGTGAGTTAGCTAGCATGAAGGACGAAATTTACCCTCTCTTATGCTGTTAAATAAGTAAGTAGAACTCTTCACTTGTAATCTGGAGTTTTGTGTGCAAATCTTTCAAACTCTACTTAAGGAAACATTTAGGAATAAGTTCATTTTTGGTATCAGAGTCAAATCTTGTACTTAACCATCTATATCCCCTCCAGAAGTCAAATACAGACTAGGCAAGTCCAATTTTATGTTGTTTGACATTTCACCACTTCAGTATATTTAACAAAGAGAACTTGTAATCCTACAGCATTCCTTTTTCTCTATGAATTTATTTGACCAGCAAATGGTTTTATGTCAGAGAATCTCCCCACAGAGACCTTAAGAGGTTTCTAAATGTTTTATTTCCTATGATCATTCGTCAGAATCCATGAAATTCTATTCCTAAATAATCTTTGCATGTGCCCTTGTCTCTCTATTAACTGCCCTCTTTTCTCAAAGCTCTCATACTTGTTCTTTAAAACCACTACACTAACTTTGTTTTTCTTTTTTTGGGGGTGGGGCGCCTCACCCAGTGCCTCAGGGTTTACCCCTAGCTATGCAATGAGAAATTGCTCCTGGCTTGGGGAATCATATAAGAAGCCGGGAGATTGAACAGTGGTCCATCCTAGGCTAGAGTGGGCAAGGCAGATGCCTTTCCACTTGTGTCACACTGCTCTGACCCCTACACTAAGATTTTAACAGTAATTTCTCCCCATAGCTTTATTTCACTTAATAATATAATACCATATTACCACTCAGATGGATCATTCTAAAATAAGTTTGATCATGCACTATTTGTTTTTATCAATTCAAGGTGAGTTTAAAACTTTTTTGTATTATGCACCTGGTTCTTCATGATTTTTCAGCTCTTTGGCTGTTTGCTCTACCATGACCCACAATACTATAAATTCCTGGGGGGGCAGGCTGCAGCAACAATACAGAGGGTAGGGTACTTGCTTTACATGTGACTGACCAGGGTTCAATCCCTGGAATTCCATATGGTCCCCTGAGCACCAGAGTAATTCTCTTGACTTCCTCCCTTTTGCTCTCCTTCCTCCTCAAAAAGAAGTTATTTGCTCATTCTAATGCTCATTGACACCATTCATTTTATTTTGTTTTAGTGGGGGGGAGAATAGGGGGGGGGCAATCAAATAGTGATCCTTTCTCTCTCCTCTTATGTCTTTCTAAGTTCATTTCATTCAATAAAACCCTTTCACTAACCCACCCAAAAAACCCTGGAAAGGGGTGAGACAGGGAACTTAATTTCTGTTCAAGAATTCTGGTCAGCTCTGTAAAATGTGTTTTTGTTTTTTATTTTACTTCACTCACAGCCCAAGGTATGTTTTTACATTTATTTCATTCTCTTTACAAGTACTAGAATTTTGTTTAAATAAAACACAACATTTTACTGCTTTCTGCAACTATCATGCCAAACTAATTTGATTCCTACAATTACAAAGCAAATGGCCTTACATATTTGTGCTCTCTTTAAAAGAGCTGAGCAAGGCAAACTATGGGACTATCATTCATTTATAGAGCGATCAACCTTGCTTGGGTTCAGTCTGATATTACTAAAGTATATAAAATAATTTGAGGAAAAAGTTTAGAACTTAAAAAGACAATTTTCAAGAACTACATCTGTATCCCTAAGTGGGTATTATAGTAACTAATATATATTAAGTTTACTATGAAGTAGCATGCACTTTTTGGTTGGTATTCTAAGGGAAAGGAAATAATAGAGGCAGTATATTTAGTAACAACTTATTTCAAAAAATTAATTAAAGGGAATATGCCTTGATCACCCTTAACCCAGAGTATAGGGAGAAGGAAAGAAACAAATTGGAGGAGTGGTGGAAAAAGATACATGGGAGCAAGGGTTATGGAATTCAGGTCTATCAGTGGTGTTAAGGAAGAACAGAGCCAACCAGAGTAAACAGCACTGCAATTAGGAGACCCAGACAATAACAACCAAATTTATAAAGGTGCCTGTCAAGATGACAGGCTGAGAGAGTGGGTATGGGAGAGACCCTGGGAATATTGGTGGGGAGAGGTTGGCACTGGTGGTGGAATTGGTGCTGGGATGCCTAAACTCAACTATTAATAGATTTGTAAATCAAATAATTTAATAAAGATGAATTTAAATGATAGATTATGGCTTTTAATTTTATTTGAGTGCTAATTTATTTTGAACTCTTTAATATTATACCTACACTTGCCACATTGCAGATATTCTCCATTTTTTGTAAAACATCTAAATCACACGAAAAACAATAATAGAGAAGTTATATGATTTATCCAAAATGATCTCATTCATATGAAGAATATAAAGAAACGTAGTGAATGAAAAAGCTATACCCAGAGGAAATAGAAAAAAAGAGGAGGATAACTTGTCCTTAGTAGGATGCTTGCCATTGGGGTGCAGATAGGTCAGAAAAGGGAACACTATCAAAATTATTGTATATTACAAAGTTATCATGCTTTAGTTTCAGACTTACAATGTTCTAACATCAGTCTTTTCACCAATGTCCATTTTCTTCCAATGATGTCCCAGTAGCCCTCCCACCTGCAGGCCTGCCTCTACAGTAGGAACTTTTATCTTCATTGTTTTTTTTTTCTGCCTTTTAGGCATGGTGGTTACTGAAGTCCTGGCCCAGAGTGACCAATTCCCTCTATGATTTCTCATAAGAAAGATAAGCAAAGGAACAAAAAGAGCTGGAGAATTAGGTTAAGAAGAAAAAAACAAATATGAGGTAGAGACAGAAACAAGGAGAAAACAGGAGTAAGGCCCTTGCCTTATGCAAGGCTAACCTAGAATTGATCCCTGGCACCAATATTGTGCCCAGAAGTGATTGCTGAGTGCAGAACCAAAAGTAAGCCTTCAACACCATTTGTTTTGCCCTATTCCACAACCCCCTCCAATAAACATATATAAAATAAGTAGAATGGAGTCAGTTAGTATTGGAAAAATGCAAATTGCCTCATTTTATGGGATGGAGATAAGGAGGACAGAGGGCAAAGGGGTGGGTCAAGAGCATGAACTAAAATTTAAACAACTGTTAATTGTCGTATTTTCTTGCTTCGCCACTTCTAATACAAGTTCATAAACATACTGATGCTTTCACTGAAGGCGAGTATAAGTATCATGAAAGTATATCACTTTCCCTTTTTAGTATATAGCATTGTTCTCAAAATAGGATACAGTTATTTAATCCATTAAAATAATGTGGTGATTATTTAGATGGCATTTAGTAGTATTAAGCTGTATTCACAGGTAAAATTTTAGGTGAAAGTTCAAGAGTCTCATGACATGGCATTCATTTTGCTTTATATTTGTATGCTTTCAATTATTTTAAAAAGCAAATAATAAAAAATTTTACAGACTCATTTGCTGTTTGGCAGTTTCACACTTTAGTTGAGTATTCTTTCAAAGGGAATTTTCTAAGGTCAGATTTCAGAACATATCCTTTTATTTACTATAAATAGAGCTTTAAATATAAGACTCAACTCAGCAATGATCTTAGCTCATTATGTAGTGAAAAGACATAGGATCATAAAATACAAATACATGCAATGTGAACAGTATTAAGAAAAAAGGACTAAGTTATAGAAACTTTGTACACTACAGAACAGAAAGCAGTTGCTTAAATAACACATAAGGAAAACAGATACAAATATACACCCCCCCTCAAAAACATATTCACATGATTAGTAGTCAATCCATATTGCATAGATCAATATTTATCAACCCAGGGAAAGAAAGAATCCACAATCTTCAGTAACAGCAGCATTACTAAGAGTGGGTGGTCACACTTGAGGGCAGAAAAGCTGCAAGCAGCAGTAAAAGGCAGTTTCAATTTTCTTTTGGCTATGCCTCACAATATCCTCTCTGATTACTAATTCTCATATTCTGAATAGGAGGTTAATAGAAAATAAAATTAAAATAGAATCATATATAGTGACAGTGCATTTAACAATACTTCAACTAATTTTCATTTCAGTTTGCTATGCAATTTTTATTAATAAAACAGGTTACATGAAAGAAACGAAGAAGGTAGAAGATTCAGAGGTAAGGTCACTACAAAATAAAGTCTGTGTGGTAGCACAGTGCAGAACTTTTTTTTTTGATTTTTAAAATAAACATTTATAGTTAGATAGATATAATGCCCCCAAAATATCAACAGTAGTGAACTTTGCGCATTATGGCGTTTGGCTCTACAATATTCAAGTAAACATTTATTATATAATAGCATGGAAATTTCTTTTATATATATTACTTGAACACCTTGATTACATACATGATTGTGTTTGGGTTTTAGTCATGTAAAGAACATCACCCATCACCAGTGCAGCATTCCCATCACCAATGTCCCAAATCTCCCTCCTTCTTGAAGATGCCTTTAGTCTCAATGTCATGGAGTGTTTTACCTACGTGTTGTTCTATATACCTTATGGTTTCAGGTCTGATATCAAGGTCTTTAATCCATTTGGATTTTACCTTCATACATAATGTTAACTGGGGGTCTATGTTCGCTTTTTTGCAAGTGGATAACCAGTTCTGCCAGCAGCACTTCTTGAAGAGGTTTTCTGTGATCCACTTAGGATTTTTGCTCCTTTGTCCAAATTTAGGTGATTGTATGTCTGGGGAACATTGTCTGAGAACTCGTCTATTCCACTGATCTGAGGGTCTGTCTTTATTCCAATACCAATCTGTTTTGATAACTATTGCTTTGTAGTACAGTTTAAAGTTGGGGAGAGTAATGTCTCCCATTTTCCTTTTTCCTAGGAGTGCTTTAACTATTCGAGGGTGTTTATTGTTCCAGATAAACTTCATAAGTGTTTGATCCACTTCTTTGAAGAATGTCATGGGTATTTTTAAGGGGATCGCATTAAATCTGTATAATGCTTTGGGAGTATTGCCATTTTAATTATGTTAATCCTGTCAATCCATGAGCAGGGTATGTGTTTCCATTTCCATGTGTCCTCTATTATTTCTTGGAGCATGGCTTTGCAGTTTTCTTTGTATAGGTCCTTCATGTCTTTGGTCAAGTTGACTCCAAGATATGTGAGTTTGTGTGGTACTATTGTGAATGGGATTGCCTTCTTGACTTCCTTTTCTTCCCTATCATTGGTGTATAAAAAGTCCATTGATTTCTGTGTGTTAATTTTGTAGCCTGCCACCTTGCTATATGAGTCTATTGTTTCTAGAAGCTTTTTGGTAGAGTCTTTAGTGTTTTCTAAGTAGAGTATCATGTCGTCTGCAAACAACGAGAGCTTGACTTATTCTTTTCCTATCTGTATTCCCTTGATATTTTTTTCTTGCCTGATCACTATAGCAAGAACTTCCAGTACTATGTTGAAGAGGAGTGGTGAGAGTGGACAGCCTTGTCTTGTGCCAGAATTTAGAGGAAAGGCTTTTAGTTTTTCTCCATTAAGGATAACATTTGCCATTTGCTTGTGGTAGATGTCTTCAACTAGATTGATAAAGGTTCCTTTCATTCCCATCTTGCTGAGAGTTTTGATTAAGAATGGGTGTTGGACCTTATCAAATGCTTTCTCTGCGTCTATTGATATGATCATGTGATTTTTATTTTTCTTCTTGTTGATGTTGTATATGATGTTGATAGATTTACGGATGTTAAACCATCCTTGCATACCTGGAATGAAACCTACTTGGTCGTAGTGTATGATCTTCTTGATGATGCATTGGATCCTATTTGCCAGGATTTTGTTGAAGATTTTGCGTCAGCATTCATCAGGGATATTGGTGTGCAAACACTTTTTTTTGTTTGTTTTTTGGGCCACACCCAGTGATGCTCAGGGGTTACTCCTGGCTATGCACTCAGAAGTCGCTCCTGGCTTGGGGGACCATATGGGAACCAGGGATCAAACTGCGGTCCATCCTAGGCTAGCGCAGGCAAGGCAGGCACATCACCTCCAGTGCTATCACCCGGCCCCTGCAAACCCTTTTCTAAGAGCAAGTATAAAATCAAATCAAAATGGTATTAGTTACACTGAAGAAAGTATAGGTAAAACTCTTTACACCATTGATGCTAGATATTCAAAGATTCAATTTTATTGGCCAAGGAAAGAAAAACACAGATAAAGAAAAGGGCCTAAATTAACTCTTGCACCTCTAAGACTCTTTGGTACCTAAAAGGAATTGGTGACCAAAATACAAAGGCACCCCACAGTCTTGGAGTAATTATTTGTTCATAATTCACCAGATAACGGGTTACTTTCCAGCATTTAAATAAGTTATATTTCAACAAAAGAAATTAAGAGTTGAACATAAAATACATGAAAAAATGCTCAACATCATTGATCATCAGGTATATGAAAATTAGAACAACACTGAGGTATCATTTCATACTACAGAGAGTGGCACACATCAAAAAGAGCAAAAGTCATCAATGTTGGAGTGTGGGATAAGATTGGACTCTCATTCACTGAGGGTGGGTATGTCCACTGATCCAGCTTTTGTAGAGAACAGTATGAACATTACTTAAAACAACAATGAGGACAATGACAAGAAAAATAACAACAGCAAAATAAACCCCTAGGATTTGAGTCTCTATTTGACCCAGAATTTGTACTTTCTGAAAAGTATCCAAGGGTTCCAAAATATGGAGAAAAGGTATTTGTTTCTTGCAGCACTATACACAATAGCCCAAATCTGGAAACAACTCAAGTGTCCAATAGATGACTAGATAGAAAAAAATACTATGGTACATATACATAATGCAATTTTTACTTGGCCATAAGAAAAGACAGAATCATGCAATTTGTTCCTACATAGAAGGATTGAAGAGTTTTATGCTGAGTGAGGATAATCAGAGAGGGACCTCATACAAAATGATCTCTCTCATATGTGGGATATAAGGAAACATAATGATGAAATTAGAAATGTCAAAAATAATATAAACAAATGAGAGTTTATCTTTATTATTTATATCACATTCTTTCTTTTCTTTTCTTTCTTTCTTCTTTTTTTTTTTTTTTTTTTTGGTTTTTGGGTCATACTCTGCAGAGCTCAGGGGTTACTCCTGGCTCTATGCTCAGAAATCGCCCCTGGCAGGCTCAGAGGATCATATGGGATGCCAGGATTCAAATCATAGACCTTCTGCATGTGAGGCAAATGCCTTACCTCCATGTTATCTCTCAGGTCCCAGGGACACATTGTTTCTTGCCTTGAGAGTTATCCAGGTATGATCCCTGGCAGCATATATTGTCTCCCGAAGGCTTCTATGAGTGACTTCAAGCACTGAGCCTGAGTAAGCACTAACAATATAGACTTTCCTCAAAACCTAGAAAGTGAGCTCCTACGTAACTCTGTAATATGGCTTCTGGAAATATAACATAGAGGCCCCCAAATATAAGCACAGAATAAACATCTACACCATTACTATTTTAAGATCTGATTTTTCATACTAGTCATTATTTTTACAGTGAGGAGTTTATTATAATAAAACCATGACAATAATTTACTATTTACAAAAATGGATTACTCACAATTTGCAATGTTATGCCTAGAAAAGCTGGAAGTAAAGAGGTTAGGGATACATCTTTGCATATGGCAAAATTAGGTTCAGAGTGAAGGTAGATGTTAGTGAAGTAGGTGGACAGGTAGAGAAGGAATCCTATGGCAACGAGTTCTTGAAATATAATGATAACAAGAGGGTGAGTTCAGAGGTGTTACTTTGTCATAGATGAGTCTGCATTGACAAGTCTTTGCATTGATAAGAGTCTCTGTCATTGGTAAGGGTCTCCAAGGTAGACCATGAGAGTACTGAAACCCCGATGGAGAGAAGCACCAGTAGGAACAAAGGCCAGGAAAGGAATATCAAAGACCATCAACTACCCTATACCAATCAAACACCTAACAACAACTCACCTAGATAGAAATTCCCCTAAGGAGCAAGTAGGTTGGGAGTAGGCCGCTCCTCTAAAAGTCAAATTGGAACAAAGGGGCAGGCACCTGTGGTGTCTGTGAGCACCCCCCATCACCACCAAACACACACCATCTCTCTCTTTGAGATGTGTACTTTTTTACTCTAAATCTGGGATATGTTTGGGGCTGTCTCTGGCTTTGGAGATGACTTGCTCTCTTTGGAACCCGTTTCTCTCTCAAATGCTCTCTCTTCCTGTCCCAAGGACCTCCAAATAAAACCTGTTTTTACTTCACAGCTCATCTCTTGAAATTCTTTTCTGTGAGAGAATATGACTACTAACCTAAAAGGGTCTGGGTACAGCCTAGGACTAATTTTCCTTTTCCTGCAATGAGGACTTCCTGATGCTAATCTGAGTCCAAGGCTTTTTGAGAAATTCTCTCTCTCTGGGGTTTAAGTCCTGTGCCGGGTAGAATAAATGGACATCATATATGGTTTGATGGCTACCTAGTGGGGCTGACAAGACTTGGTGTGCTTGCCTTGAAGGGGCAGATCACAGACTTTATCAGTTCTATATTTATCCAGCTATCCCAGGGTGGCAGAAGAAAGGAGGAAAAGGGCAAACGTTAAAATTTTCCTTCTGGGGTTACCTGTCTCTCCTCTCCAATTCACATCAGGTACTGCAAACCTCCACCAGCTTCAAAAGCAAAGTCTTTAGAGGTGTTCTGAACACACACACTCACACACACACATACACACACACACACAAAGCAGATTTAAAACTACCATTTTCATTATGCCTAGGAGAAAGTAAGATATATTCACAAGGTTAGAGTTATAGAACAGTGAGTAGAGCAATTGCTTTCCATGCAGACAACCTAAGGTCAATTCCTGGTATCCCATATGGTTTCTTGACCCTACCAGGAGTAACCCCTGAATGCAGAGCCAGAAGTAAAACCTGACACAGTAGGATGAACCCCTCGCCCCCAAGCCAAAAGGAACAGAACAACAAAAACCTCATAGCTAGTCTACAAAAATCAGTACTACCTGAAACCTATGGAGTATTCTAAATTCTTCCTGGTTATTATTTACTTAATTAATCATAATAATGATGAAATATTCTAATGCTCATATTAAAATCTGAACTACAAATGACTTTTAATATATTTTTCAAAATTGGAGATTAGTAAGTGGCATTAGCAGAAATTTAGATCCATACATCCAGAGCTTTTCCACCGAGGACAGATTAGAGCTTGAGTGAATCCTGAACATCTGCATAAAGCATGTAGCTCAAAGGGAAAAATAGGCAACTAAAATAAACTCAAATATCAGTGCACCATCAAGAGACATAACTAAAGTTACATTCTCCAGTTTCTTCAGCTGTGATGCCTTCAGATAACAAGTAAAATAAGCAAAGGCAAGGTTATTTATGGTTGCTACAATAAACTCCTCAACCATTAGCCCATAGATTAGTTAAGTAATTCTGCTTATAGAAGGGGTGGGGAATAGCACAGAGCAAGACACTTGCTTGGCATGTGGCCAAATCTGATTCTATCTCTGAACTGCACAATTCTAATTACTGTCAGGGAGTGATCTTGAGCACAGATGTAGGAATAGTTCTTGATCACTTCTGGTTTGACCCTCAACATCTCTTCTTTTAAATGATGATCTGATATAAAGTGGATAGAGACAGTACAGCAGAAAGAACACTTTGAATGAGTTGATTTGAGTTCCATTCTTGGCATTCCACGTGGTCCCCAAATACTGCCAGGAGTAATTCCTGAGCTTAGGGCCAGAAGTGATCCATAATATCACTGGGTGTGGCTCAAAATAAATAAACAAATTTAAAATCAATAAAAAAGATGATATAAAGAGGTCAATGACTATTTTTAGTGCACTTTTAAATCTATCTTCTGATCTTTAGAATGACATTATTTGAGTTTACAATTTGCTTTAACAATATTTAGTGCTATTGACTTTAGGCAATGAAGGCTGAACAATAGGATACCAATTCTTTCCAAATTGAACATGTTAATAAGTTGAAAGAGAACAAGCTTTTTGCATCAAAGGCATGAGAAATCTGTGTCTAATGAGCTTTTGACATTTGAAGTAACACTATTTGGCTTAGAAAACAAAAAATAGCTTCCTCCGTAATTAAAAAAAGTCAGATTAAAAATGAAGGTCTCCAGTGCAGTGAAAAAGGTGTTTTGCCTTACATGCAGTTAACCACGGTTTGGTCTCCAGCATGAAATATGGTCCCCGGTTTCTCTGAGTGTAGAAGAAAACTTAAATATCACTGGTTGTTGCTCCAATTAATAGATCATTACAGTGACCAAATAATTTGCCTCAATCCATATCAGTGATAAACAGAAAGAAATGGAAACTTGAAGAAGAAATTAATAATACATGAACCATGGAGTTCAACGTGGGACCCTGAGATTACTCCTTTCCCCATGAAAGTTTCTGCTTTTTGCTAAACTGCTTATTAGCTTCTGTATATTCCCTTTGTAAGCTTGTAGGCTTGTAGGAATGTGACCTTCAGATAAGAGCTGGAGACGAAGGGAGACCATTGGTAGGGACCAGATGGCCTGGATGTCCCTTGTAGGTGTAGACTGGAAGGTTTAGATAAAAGGGGACACAGTTGTCAATGCTGGTTACTATCATGGAATAAGACTGTCTGAATTTTAATATTAAGTGGGACCCAATGAAACAGAAGATGCATTCTTTGAAATGTAGCAGGTGCCAATAGGAAAGTAACTGGGTGGGTCTAGACTGGTGCTGAATATCTATATATCCACCTGAGTGAATTATATATTCACTATATATTCCACCTGAGTGAAATACTGTCACTGGGTCCTCGACTGGAAGCCTGCTCTCAGGTGGAAATCTTGGATCCTTAGCTAGCTAAGCAAACAAACCACCTCTGCGTTTTGCATTCTCGTGTCTTTGAGTTTACAAACCACGCTCTCTCTCTTTTTTTTTTTTTTTGGTTTTTGGGTCACACTCGGCAGTGCTCCGGGGTTACTCCTGGCTCCATGCTCAGAAATTGCTCCTGGCAGGCACGGGGGACCGTATGGGGCACCGGGATTCGAACTGATGACCTTTTGCATGAAAGGCAAACGCCTTATCTCCATGCTATCTCCCAGCACCCAAATCACACTCTCTAACCTGTGCCCTACACAAGAGCAATAGCGCAGTGGGCAGTGCATTTGACTTATACATGGCTGACAAAACTACCTGGTTCAATCACCCACCTCCCATATGGTTACCCAAGTCTGCCAGGAGTGATTTTTGAGTGCAGAAATAACCCTGAGCACCTCCTGGTGTAGTCCCCCCCCAGCTCCTTCCCACAAAAAAAAGAGAAGAAAAAAGGATGAAAAAATATGATACATGAATAAAAAGAGTTTATACTAAGGCTATTGAATAGAAAACAAAGGAAATTATATAAAACTTAGGCTTTATGTCTAACACAAATAAGGAAAGCATTGGTTTGATCAAAAGGATTTAGGATAACTTGAAGAGGAAATGATACTTGAGTTATCCTGAAAGAAAGGAGTGTTCAGAATATTGACTATGGAAAAAAAAGAAGCAATATACAATGGTTAGATCAGAGTATAATAAACAGCAGACTTCTTAGTAATATATGAAGAAGAATAGGATATGGGCAGGATTTATTCCATTATGCCAATTTAGAAGCCCAATTTATAAATTTCACAAAGCTAGTAAAGCCAGTTAATTTCAACTTCCCTGACATAGGGAAATTTCCGAGATTACAAATGCTGCAGGACACAAATTTACGAACAATTCTACTATCTGAGTGGGTCCATGTGTCATGGTTTTCACTCCACCCTTGAAGCCTACAGCATAATCTGTCAATCTTGAGCACTCTGTGCAGCAAACTGAACCACATACAAGAAATGTGAATAGGTCCTAGAGTTGAAGGTCATATCTCCTTGCAACAGACAAAGAAGTTACTAGATTGCATGGATGCCTTTGATTTTCATCCTTCCCTTAGCCACTTCCCCCAATAAACTGTGTAAGAAGAATCATTTTGCCTTATATAAATTTCTAGCCTGTAGAGTCCAAAAACTTGATTCTCTTACACATTTTTGGCTTTAAGTAGTATATAGATGTCACTGAAAACATTTTTCTCAATACTTTTTGGTGTTTTTTGTTTGTTTGTTTGTTTGTTTTTTTTTTTTTTTTTTTTTTTTTTTTTTTTTTTTTTTTTTTTTTTTTTTTTTTTTTTTTTTTTTTTTTTTTTTTTTTTTT